>JAAEAF010001143.1:0-21288 GCA_011037195.1 Triatoma infestans | reverse complement strand
TCATTGGTTTTCACTACATGGCATAGTCGTCCGGTTAAATGTCATGAATTGAAAAAAATTGCATTTGACTCACAGTTAGCTATATTGTACTTTCAGCTCTAGTTTTATATCTTAAATTCAAAAAATCGAGGAAGAATTTTATGTAAAAGTTTCCAATGATGCAGACACCTACTATTCTAGATTTACTAGATTTAGATACCAGATTTTAATTATAAATGGAACGCTGATTTCTCAAACATGAAGAGGTGAAAAAAACAAAAAAAAAAAAAAAAACAGTTTACTATTCTGAACTAAAATGATTTCGTAAGATGAAGAAGTTTTTTTATTGTTTCTAAAGATATGTTTGATCATAGCAAATGTTGTAAGGTTTCATTTTTGGAAATGTTAAAATTTATGGTGCTCTCCAGATTTCCAGATACCAGATTTCTCCCATATGTTCCGCAAAATACTAAATGACCATGATTAACTTTTATAAAAGAAAAAAAATCCTTCGTTGTTGAATAAATTAGCCTAAATACTTTCATACATATAATATTATACCTGAAAGCTAATATGATACATTGATAAATTCAGCCAAGCTGGCAAACACATTCACGCTAATAAATACGATCTTTCTGATAAGGACGTTCACATTTCACGTTTCAACATCTTTTTTTTTTTTTGCTTACCTTTATAGTGACAACTACAATTAATAATAAAATAGCAATAATAGTATTTTATTCTTAAATGAATAATACAAATTAAATGACAGCTTTTTAAGAATTTACAAAGAAAACAAATTGATGATAATGTGATAATAACATTATTATACATAAAAAATTAAATCAAATTATAAAATTATTATATAATAAAATAAAATAAATAATTAAATAAATTTGATAATAAAATTATTATACATTATACGAATAGAATGTAAGTAATACTAGAAATAAAAAATGATAATATGAATAGAAAATAGTGGCTGTACCAAATGTAATTTTAAAGCAGAAAATAATTTTTAAACAGAAAAACAAAACTATAACAAGAGAATATTAATAGAAATGAGAAACATTATTAGCAACAGAATATACCTTCAAATATAAAATAGAGATATGAAAACTGTAATTGAAATAAAAATGATTTTCAAACGGAAAACGTAATAAATGCTCCAAAGTTGTTGTGGTTGTTTCGCAGTGCTGCAAAGCATCAGAAATATTTTTCGTGATAGCCTGCTACTTTTTGAGTCAAGAGTGTATCAAGTGATTTTTCTCTGTGCAAATCTATGTTATTACACTGTTTGACGAAAACATCCTGATGATGGGTGAACGCCCGAAACCGGTCGATGACCCCAAAAAGAAGCAGGCTATCACGAAAAATATCTCTGATAATAAATGCTTTAAATAATGATTTTTTTTTTTCAAGAAAGGACCAGTATTCACTAATTACAGAAAATTGCTGAATGTGATTATACAATAATTATTAATAATTATATTAAATATTACGATTATTATAAAAAAAAAGTTTACCGAATGTTATTCATAATTAATCAAAAATTAAACTATTGATTAATTTATATTTAGTAATGTTTTACATAAAAGTATATGCATATTTACAATAATTCACTAATAATGTATTATATAGACTGAATTAATAGTAACTTTTACCTTATCGTTTGAGGCTGAATGTAAATTGTCCACATTAGAGTTCACTACTCATTACAGTTCATTTTCACTTGTAGTTTTCCCGCTGGTAATGATTGTAATTGCTATTTAGTGTTTAGTGATGTTGTTGCATCGCTTACTGTTTTACTTTTCTTAGTATTGTGTCGTTGTTAGGTCCGCCTGCTGTTCCATTCGTTGGTGAGATAGAAAAAGAATTTAATGGTTGATTAACACGAAGTATTAGGCTATTTTGAATAATTAATTTGTCACAAAAAAGAATGCATATTTCCTAGTTTCCCTCTCCACGATCATTTTTGATATGAAAATTTTACATTTTATTGTTGTCTCTTTAGACAATTGATGAGAAATTCATAAAGAAATACCTCTTAGTATAATAGATTTGTTTCATAACTTTCAGTTTAGTAAAAAAAGACAAAAATCCTACAAATATTAGGCCTTGTTTTATTATTCATCATCGTACCTAACCGTCTTACAAAATCCAATTATTCATCTGGAGAAATTTTAGTATTAAGTTTATGTTCAACAATTCACAGTGTAGTGGAATAGTTTATTGTGATTCCTATGGTATGTAGTAGATGTCTTGCAGAGGGCGGAAGTTAGTTTAGAGATTTTTGGAAGTTAGTGCTCGAATTATTCACACTGAATTTATAAAAATAGACTGTATTTGTACAATAATTTAAACGTGAGTGATGCTAACTATTAACGAGAAATACTTAGAAATAAATAGGAGATAAATAACTAATAATTTGGAATGATTAAAATAAATGAACTAAGATGCACAACTGAGGAAATAAGTATAAATAAAAACTGTATAGGGACGCGGACTGCTGCTCGTATAATGATCTTGAAGACGTACTGAAGTATAATCATTCCTTCTTCCAATGGGGCGTAGTTTATATCAGTGTTAGCAACACTCACACCAAGACATCTGTCTTAGTGTGCGACCTTGGTTAGATCGGTGACCAGTGATTTAGGTCAGTGGCCAGCCTTATCGGTGCTTGCTTTGATGCAAAGTATTGACCCTTGGTTTTGTTTGTTTGGCCGCGGCCTTGTCTTGAAGACAGCAGCCGGCTAGGCCACTAGTTATAAATTATTCTTTCTTTTTGTTATGTGTTGTGAAGGTTTGACATTGCTATGACCTTGCCATGTAGTTACAACAAAGAAAACTTTCGTATTCCCAATCATTGTCGTCAGTTTCTAAAACTCCGAAAATCCCAATGTTTTACTTTCTTGTCTCTCTCTCTGTCTAATTGATTAATTCGAGAGTTATCATGTTCCAACTTTTCAGCAATATCTTTTATAGATTCTTTTTAATTCATTCATATTTTTATTCATTAAACTTGCCACAGCCTTGTAAAAAATCTGCTTTCAGTTGAGTTAAAATTTATTGAATATCACCCGACATAATTATATTTATATTTAAAGTTGTAGGCAAAATATTCTATTTCAAAATAGTTCTATTTAAACCCACCAGAGTTTTATTGAGTCATGTAAAAGTAGGAAGCAAATACTTCGCTACAAAAAACAAACACCCCCGCAAAGGTAAAATTATATAAATTCAGCAACTCCAATATAAATATTTTCCAATATAAAAAACATAAGGAACAGCTATCATTTAATAGTTCATTTCTTAAACTTTAAAAATGGTGCTAATTATTAGTAAAAAAAAAAAAAAAAAAATCACGAACTGCATAAAAAAACTGATTTTAACAGAGCCGATGTGAAGCGTGTATCTTAAATTAATACTTTCCATTTTGTAATCCGAAATCGCCAAGAATCCAGGGATGGTTTATTATATGATCATCTATGTATATACTATGGCTTATCGAGGATCGCGTCTTTCTTAATAATGGCTAAGATCAGGGAACAAGATGGTAATGAGGTAGTAAATGAAAGCCACAGGAATTAGCGCAGTTATCTGGGAAATTAACTACATTTACATTGTAAGCAGGTATTTAGAAGCCTAATTTGCTGTACTATTTTTTTTTTTTTTCTGCAGCACCGTAGATATCCTATCTCTTATATAAAAGAAAATAGTCTAGTGGGTCGACTTATCAGAAGAATTATTTCTAATACAAAGATTTTCATGAAAAATTAAGAGGATATTTACCCAGGACCAGCAAGGCTGGAAACATTTTCGAAAAGTTCATATTTTGCTACATAGAGTACTATCTTCAATTATTCACTATTTCGAATCCACTCTCGCTAGGATGGCTGGCTTTAAGATGTCAATAATTAATTATTGATGAGCGATGTAACTTTATAAAACCAAATGTTTGACGCACAAACCAAGGCCGTTACTAAATTTAACTTTAAATTTTACTCAATGACGTTCATTCACCTTCGAATACATTGACTCATCCGAGCAGAGCTCGTACCAAATTTTATCCACTTATATGTTTGCAAGGTTGTATGAATTTAATATAGGATATATTCAAAAATAAATTTCATTTGTTTTTTTCCTACAAAATTAATTAACCAATTTATTAATTTATTTTAATTAAAGATATTAAATAATATATATTACTAGAAAAAAAATCATAAAATTTGCTTTGATATAATTAACATTGTTGCTTCACATCAGGAACATAATACCTTATAGTGATTTAACTTTTGATGTATTATTAGCCTTTCTATAAACATTTCTTGTTAAACAAGTGAAATGCTTTTGCCTTTGTTTATTGTAAACCTAATATTACACCAAGAAATTCTGCTTTTACTGTTGTTGGACAGGATAAGGTGGGTTCATGTTCTGGTTTTGATGGGCTTAAACTTTATAAGGGGGGAAGCCTCAAAAGGATAGCGCCAGTCCAAGCGCGTTGCGCCGTCGACTCTCTTGTTGCTGTTTGCTGTTTTCGTTATTATTACCATATATAATAATATTAGTATATTATATATATATAATATAGGTTAAAACAACACTTTTAACATCTCTTGTTATAATCAACTGCAGGCATTACATCATTTTATCTAATCATTCATTCAAACTTCATTTTATATTGAACTTAACAAAGTCATTATTATTTTATTATCACAATTTAAGTTTTAATTTTGTTGCTGCTTATTACTATTTTGTTAAACTTTGGTTTTTGTTTTGTTTTTATAATAAATTCGCAAAATTTCAATAAGTGAATCAGTTTTTTTCAAGTGAGTATTCTTTGTAGTACCTTTGGCGCAACCTTTGGTAGCAAGCTTGTCCAGACGTCCAGATTTCTATTGGTGAGATGTACGGTAAGCACGCCGCGGCTGCAGCTGCCGTTTAGTTTTAACCTCCGTTACCATGGTTCACTGCTAACTGCATCATCCCACTTTTACTCAATTCTAGTGAAAAACCTGATAGAATGTCGTTGCATATTATTAGAATTGCGATTCCCTGGAGTTTGAATCAACTCCATAGAATTATCTAGTCATTTAGATTACCTGGATTCAATTGATCACTACATACTCCCAGTAATAGCGCAATATTAGAAAATATTTTTGATTCTCGGGAGTGTACAATCTTTACTACATCCATCTGTTTCTCATTAGGTTGCTAGAAAGTGTTTTGGTTTACAGAAAGAATTTCCAGAGTTGGTATAAAATACAGCAAAGAAATATTCAAATCCTTCTAGACAGAAAATGTTTTAAGCTCCGTTACCATGGTTCGCTGCTAACTGCATCATCCCACTTTTACTCAATTCTAGTGAAAAACCATTAAGGACATTTCAGGCGAATGGCTTTTATTTCAACTTTATTTACATAGATATCCATTTGTAATTTTAGTATATAAGTACCGCTCAGACGACTACAATTTCGTTAAAAATTTCTCAGTGAGGTTGAAAATAGAGGAGAGAGTGGAGCGATGATCCGCTCTGTGCGGTATTAAAGAGAATGCCATTAAATACTACACGGATAGATCGTAGCCACTGAAGGAAGAGGCTGAAGATATGGATCATGAACCGGATACTCAGAATCAATGTGCAAGTTTTCGACTTGTGCAGGCAGAAATTTATGCAATTGGATGTTATCTCCAGTTCGTTGTTGATTGATATTATAGGATTAGAAAAAGATAATCCTATCTAATAGTCAGGCCGCCATTAAAGCATTGAGTTCGGAATTTTTATGGAAACATAATGATTTTGGCCGAAAACCAGAATTATCCTCTTTTGGCTTCTGTGCGTTTTGGAGCAGAAGATAACGACCTAGCAAACAAGCTGGCGAGTAAACGTATCAATCATCGCAGCAAATCCGTTCTTGTGGCTGTAAGCATTTTGTAGGATAATTGACCAGTCTCTTCAAGAAGAGAAACATGTAAAGGAAACACTGCTTTGGAGAACCTTCTTAGAACCAAGCTGCTCTTAGGCGCTACGATCGGAATAGATCGGAAGCGTGCGTCAGTCTCGGCAAAAATATGCTGCTATCCAATTAGATTTCCTTACATGAAAATACAGATCCATGCGGCACCTGAGCAAGTTAGTTCTATGAAGTGATAGCACCTGCAGATTTTGTGGGGAAATGAAAAATACGCAACACACTTCTTGACAAACTGCGACGCTATCAACCACTGAAATCTTAGAATCCTAGATATATGTAGGTATATTGTGGTGGTTGGTTCCGCAGAGCTGGAAAGCATCAGAGACATTTTCCGTAACCTGCTTCATTTTTTGGTCATCGACCAGTTTCGGGCGTTCGCCCATCTTCAGGATGCGTTTGTCAGACAGTGTGATAACACAGACTTGCACATAGTAAATTCAGTTTATACACTGAATGTTTGTACACTGAGTCACTGTACAAACACTGTCTGACAAACGCATCCTGAAGATGGGCGAACGCCCGAAACCGGTCGATGTCCAAAAAATGAAGCAGGCTACCACGGAAAATGTCTCTGAGATATATATATATATATATATAAACCGTGTTTGGAGGAGCAAAAATTTTCCTGTAATCTTCCTAGATCATGAATTTTTTAGAGAAACTGTTCTGAAAGTAAAGTTTTACGTCCTCAGACCATTCCTGGTAATAATTTATCATTAAGATCGCAGTGCACTCAATTTCTCGAAGAGGCAAAAGAAATATTTTTTAATATTTCATAATTTTCTGGAATTTGAGAAGAAACCTGAACCCTCAAGAACACCTTGATTTGCCTAGAACTGCATTGAAACCCAAAGAATAATTCCAAAAGACAATAATAAACTGAAAATATTTTCAGCTCAGAATTCTCCAAAATAGTACGTTCAGGAGATAGCTAGGTTAAAATGAAAGGTCAGCATGTAATTAGGTATAATATTAATTAAATTATGATTATTATCATTAGCATAATTAAATCCAATGTAGCTTATACTAATAGTTCTCTAATAAATTAGATTTTCTAGTATCCTATGTAATTTCACAAACGGAAGAACTTAGAAAATATCAGATTTTACTATATTCAAAATTATTCTGTATAATCTAAACTTCTCTTTTAAAAATAAATTACAAAATCTTATTGCATCTTCCACCATCAATTTCAGTTAAATCCTTCAAAGAATTAAGCACATTAAATCATATTATATTACTAACTCGCATTATCAGACAACAATTCACAAATGAATTAGAACTTATTTCAAAAACCCAATCATGTGGTTTGATAGAAGTCTTATGGAGAAAATATTTCCACATTTTTTAAATAAAAACACGGTCAATAATTGATTTAGGAAAAAACTTTATATTCATACCCGTAATTTTATGAACCTTGTCGAGTTTAATAAATTACTTCCATTAGTAACGATTCGTCCATCAGTATTTTCTCATTCTTAAACCATTTTACTTCCAGCAGCAATTATATATACCTGGCCCGCTATTGTCGTCAAAATAGAATAAACCTGATTATATCAAGATTCTCTATTAAACTTCAAACTAATTCATTATATTGATATGAAATAATTTACTACACTTGATATATTGATAATTGCGAAATATTCTTGGTAAGCTTCATACATAATTCGTTAAAAAATTAGTTTCTTTAAATCTTCTAACTAATGTTAATCTTATATCTCACATTTTGCTACATTTGTTTTTAAACGCCACTTTTGTTATAACTCTTCTACAAGAAATGAAATACCAAATATATAATCTAGAAAATAAACATCGTAATATATATGTTATTTTACACGTGAATAACAATAATTTGTGATGTTAGTACTAAGGATATGACATTTATAAATTGGCTCATGTATTCTGTCCATTGTGAAGAAGGAAATTGGTAGAGATTGGCTCCAGAGAGACAGAAAGACATATCCGGTAATGGGATAGATTGAGTGAGAGGAGGAAAGATTAAGTGGTGTGAGGAGGTTTAGTTCCAGTTTCTACTAAAAGCTGTCGTTAGATAGGGTATTCTTTGTTGGACAGGGTGAAGTGCTGCAGGTGGAATTTCTAAAGATCGCAGAGCTACAGTTGGTTCTAAGTAATGCACGGAAGCTAAAGGGTACCGGTATTTGGATTAACAGGGATATGGCACCTTAGGATAGGCCAAAAAAAAAGAAGAAAATTGGCTGAATTGAAACTAAAAATACTGAATAAGGATAAGGAGGCTAGGGTTTCATTGATGATCCACTATCTGCTTAAAAACAGGAAGTACTTTTGGGATGAAGAGGATGGGTTTACAGCGAAGGAGGAAGATCTGAGGCTTTTGGAGCATTTTTTTGGAGTAGAAGAAAGAAACTATGGGTTCAAAAAAGTAAATTTGCGAGGTGAAGCAGGTGTGAATGAGCGCAATGAATGTGTAATGACATGGCAAAGTCATTGGCATCGGCAAAGTCATTGACGTCGGCAAAATACACCAAAAGAAAGATTTACAACTAGTGGTCCAGCCATCTGCTATCTAAACAAAGCTGGCAGTAGTAAAAAGCAACCATTGGCCGCCAACAGACGCGGTCAATAAACAACAAAGCTCCTTTCATCAATACTTAATCAATAAGCAAGCACCGGGATGATGTAATGACATGGCAAAGTCATTGGCATCGGCAAAGTGATTGACGTCGGCAAAATACACCAAAAGGAAGATTTACAACTAGTGGTCCAGCCATCTGCTATCTAAACAAAGCTGGCAGTAATAAAAAGCAACCATTGGCCGCCAACAGATGCGGTCAATAAACAACAAAGCTCCTTTCATCAATACTTAATCAATAAGCAAGCACCGCTATAAGGTTGGCCACTGAACTGACTTGAATAAGGTCTTCAACCTACGAAGGTCGCACAAGGCCACACACTAAGACAGATGCCTTGGTGTGAGTGTGAACAACAATATATATATAAACTCTACCATATACGACATTATTATTATATCATCTACGACCAAACTATACACGAGCGGCAATTCACAGTTATATTCAACTTATCATTCTCGTAGTTGTGCACTTTGGTTCGTTATTTTAACCATTCTAAATTATCAGTTATTTATCTTCTATTTATTATTAAGTATTTTATTATAATTGTTAGTTACCATTTATCACGTTTAAATTATTGTTAAAATACAGTTTATTTTTATATAACAAACCGTTTAATAATTCGAGCACTAACTTCCAAATCTCTCAAACTAACTTCCGCCCTCTTCAAGACATCTGCTACTCCAGGAATCACACATCAAACGATCCCATTACATCTAATATCTGATTCCATTACAAATGTGTAAATTATGAAAGTAGTTGCTCTATTCTTAGCTGTAATGTGGCCGGAATAGGTAACAAGAAAGATTTTTCTTTTTTAATTTTGTTAAGAATTTCGAATTAATTTTGTTAATATTTTTTTCCTGTATGAGACATTTGTAGAAGATAGAGATTTTGTCTTATGGGAAAAGTATTTTAGTGGTTTTAAATTACATTGGACAGGAGCCACAAGGGAGAGTGTGTTTGGCAGGGCCAAGGCGGTTTCCCTGTATGGTATAAAATCAATTAAACTAGTTTCAAATATTTTCAAATTTGTTGATATACAGGGGCTTAGTTTGGTTCAAGGTAGGTTTAATCAAGAGTATTTTTATATTTTGCCGGCTTATGTAAACTGTAACAATTGGATAAATGAGTTTAACATTATAGATAATTTTATAAATAATTCACTCGCCAAATCTATTATGATAGGGGACTTAAATGCTAGAATAGGTAATTTGCAGTCTTTACCCGCTGAGTATGTGGAAAGTAGATTTAATGTAAATGTAAATCGGAATTCAAAAGATATAGCTGTAAACAACAAAGGTAAATTGTTTTTAGAAACCTGTGATGATTGTAATTTTATAGTGTTGAATGGGAGAACAGCGGAAGATGAGGATGGTCAGTTTACGTATATTTCAGGACGGGGAAGTTCAGTCATTGACATATGTTGTGTGTCATGTGATCTGGTACCTATTGTTAGTGATTTTAGAGTAATACCAGAAATGTTTTCGGATCACATGCCAATTCACATGACTTTAAAATTAGACACGATTGACAAACAGGATAACCCGTTTTTCCTAAATTACCATGGACAGTGTTGGATAGTAATAATTTTAAGAATAATTTAGAAAATAGTGTAAATTTGATGAATGAGGTTCCGAATGACGTACAGGAGCTGTTGATATGTTTGTAGGTATGATAAAACAATGTGCGAGTTTGGGTAATAGTAAATGTGGCATGCCTGTACAAAATTTAACTAATCCTAGAAATAGATGGCTGATCATGATTTTAAACAGGCCAGAAATAAATCTTTTAACTTATTAAAATTTTATCATAAAACGGGGTTGAACTGTGTGAGAAGTATGTATATTGAAAGTAATGGTAAATACAAAAAGTTGTGCGCGCCTAAAAAGAAAGAATTTTACTTTGCAATAAAAAACAATAAAGAAGTTAATGATTCCAAGGGTCTGTGGTCATTAATAAAGTAGTTTAAAGTTGTAAGTTTGTTAGTAGTATTGCGAGTGGCGAGTGGGTGTGTCACTTTAATAATTTTTTTTGAATCCGTGTCTGTCTGTAGATCCTATTCAGTATGCGCCGCCACTTATACTAGAGCCATCTCTTGATGAAAGCTTTAAATACGCGGAATTGTTGTACGTACTGGGAAAAGCTAAGGATGGTAAAGCACCTGGTTTCGATCGTATACCGGTTGAATTCTTTAAAAACAGCCCGGATAATTTTTTACTGAGATTATTTGATCTATTTAACTATATTTTTGATACAGCTGCAGTCCCTCCAAGCTTCTCTAAATCTATAATTTTCCCTTTACATAAAAAAGGAGATGTTAATAATGTCGGTAATTATAGGGGAATTTCCTTCTCAGACAGTATCTTAAAGTTATTAAGCGGCTTGTTATTGAAGCGTTTGGCGACATTTATTAATGATAAAGGAATATTAATAGAGTATTAATCTGGGTCTCGAAACGGCTATTCCACGGCTTGATAACGTGTTCAACCTTGTAAATATAATTAAATTAAAGACTTATGATAAAAAAGAAAAACTTTTCTGTTTTTTTGTTGACTATAAGGCGGCATTTGACTCGCCAATTAGGAATCATCTTTATTATAAACTTTATTCTATTGGCGTCTCTACAAAATTTATTCGAGTTATGCACAAATACAGAAGCAAGTGTCTGGACGACAAACGGAGTCACTGAGAGTTTTGTAACGCAAACTGGATTGAAACAGGGATGTGTGATTTTGCCTCTTTTATTCTCAGTTTTTATGAATGATATTCATGAGGTCCTGGAGGGTGGAATACGAGTTGCAGGAGTAAATATATTGTTGTGATGTCGGATCATCCATCTATACTGCAGGCAATGATTAATAGAATGAGCGCTTATTGTGATCAGTGGAATTTGACATTGAATTTAGATAAGTCTAAAATAATAGTATTTAAGAACGGAGGCAGACATGCGAAGAATAAGCGGTGATTTTTTTAATGGGAAAAGGATTGAAAACGTTAGCACATATAAGTATTTAGGCATGCACATGACCCCAAAATTATCTTGCAGCCGTCATTTTCGGGAGAAGTTGTCAGTAGCTAAATTTGCTTTGAATGTAAGTTATGGTAGTCTACTGAAAAGCACTGATGATCCTATTTCCACTAAATATGAGGTATTTCAAGCGGTGGCCAGAGTGATTATATGCTACGTTGCGCAAATCTGGGGCTTCATGCGATATGATTCGGTAGAACAGTTATATACATTTATTTGTAAAAAAAATATGTTTTCTGCCTAGAATGACTCCGCATTACGTAATTTATTTAGAAACTGGAGCTGAACCTATATTCTTGTTTACATTGAAGCTCTTTTTAAAATATATTAAGAACGTTCTATCGTTACCCAGATAAAAGGCTGCCATATATGCTTGCGAGAGAAATTATAAAAAGGAAAATTGATTGGTACGATGTCTGTTCTTCTCTTTTCAATAAATGTAGTTATAGTTTTGATGAGTTTCTTGTAGGAGAGAAGGGCGTGGTTTCTTTGGAAGGATTGTTTGGGCGAATAAAACAAGCGTTTAGTGAAGATTGTATAGAGAAAGCTCAATCATCTACTTTTCATTGTCTTTATAAAGATCTGAGGTTATGTTTGGATAATCATTATATGACTGATGACAATAATACTTATTTAATATGTAATATATTTAAAGCGAGAGGGCAGCTTTTCAAGTTAAATTATACTGTAGTTCGTAAGGAAGCACAACATTACTGTTCAATGTGTAATATGAGGGCAAAAGAGGATGTGAATCATTTTATAGCTGTTTGTCCAATTGTGAGGGAATCTGGAGTCAGGTGTTTTGGCAAAGGGCACAATTAAGTACAACAGAACTGATAGATTATTTAAATGGAAAAGATTGGTCGGTATTACATAGATTTATTCGCTCAGCTGGTAAATATAGAAAGATGCTGATTAAGCAATTTAATTATTAAGTACTTTTTTTGTTGTAAATAAAGGGAATTACTAGGTTGTGTTGAGTGACTATTTTTGTCTACAAAAACAAATTTTGCTTTTATTGATATTATTACAATTATTTATTTATGTATGTTTATTAATGTATGTAGATAGTTTGGTATTTTCGCTACAAGGATTTGTATTTATTTATTTTATTTATTTTATCTGTTTAAAAACTTAAAGAGCAACTCTGCAGATGGCCTATGGCCATGCATATTGTTTTCTTCTGTATTTTTTAATGATGTCACATTGTAAAGAAATTATCATTAATAAACATTTTATTATTATTATTAAAGATTCTTCCATCAGTATTTTCTCATTCTCAAACCATTTTAACTAAACTATTTTCTCTATTAAACTTCAAACTAATTTACTGTATTGATATGAAATAATTTACTACAGTCGATATATAGATAATTGCAAAATATTCTTGGTAAGCTTCATACATAATTCGTTAAAAAATTAGTTTCTTTAAATTTTCTAACTAATATTAATCTTATATTTCATATTTTTCTACATTTGTTTTTAAACGCCACCTTTGATATAACTCTTCTACAAGAAATGAAATACCAAATATATAATCTAGAAAATAAACATTGTAATATATATGTTGTTTTACACGTGAATGACAATCATTTGTGATGTTAGTACTAAGGATGTGACATTTATAAATTGGCTCATGTATTCTGTGTCCATTGTGAAGAAGGAAATTGGTAGAGATTGGCTCCAGACAGACAGAAAGACATACCAGGGTATGGGATAGATTGAGTGAGAGAAGGAAAGATTAAGTGGTATGAGGAGGTTTAGGTTCCAGTTTCTACTAAAAGCAAGCAGGCGTTATCTCTCCCCTATCTTGAAATTACAAAGTAAGACATCACAAGGCTTCGTGTTGTCTTGATGTAGGAAAAAAAAATATAGAAACAAGGATGGTTTGAGGAAGATTTTGGCTCACTCTTGTGTAAGAAACAAGGCTTGGCCTTCAGCTTCCTGGCATGCTCTTTTACCCCCTGCCTCATTCTCGTCCTTTCTTGTTCAAAACCACTTCACCTCTACTTTTCTGTTTTTCTTTCCTTTTTCTTTTTATCCTGCAGTGTAGAATGAAATGAGGGTAGCCAAGGGTTTTTTAATTGAATAGTAGTGGGGATAGAAGAAAGCAAAAGAAAAATATACTTGGCTTGGAAGAAGGTTACCCACTCTCACCCTGCTAGGTTATGACCTTAAGGAAGGAAAACTGATCTACGGAGATTGGTTGTTTTTCTCACAAGAGAGAGGCTATCTCCTACAAAGTAAGTAAGAAACAAGTGTAGGATGATGGTAAAACGGACACAGAGTAAGGGAATTAAGTTAAAGAAGGGAAATTGGTGAGGCAGAGTTTGAGGAGGTCTGGCTTGTAGCTGTTTGGCCAAGTTGGTTTTAGGTGTTGTAGTACATGGAGCCTCAATGGCAGATAAGAAGATGCTGCCAGGAACGTCAATTTCCTCTCAAGCTTTTCTCTAAAGGAAAAACCAGCAATAGTTTACATATCTAAGTATTTAAATAATTAGAAAACTCCCGCCGCCCCGCCCAAAAAAACTGGTGTTAAATACCCACAAGAGTTTCATCACTTGAATCAATTATAATTGGCATATTTTCTTGAAATGCTTGGAATAGTTGCCCTCCCCTCCCTAACATAAATATACTTTATATAAATATTTATAATAACCCGGCCTTCTCGATTTAAAATCATTAAATTAATTTGTTTTTTTTTTTTCCCAAATCGAGGTTTTCCTCGCCAAACTACTTCATATACTGTCAAAAGTGTAAAATTTAGGAATTAAAAATATGTTTTCTATTTCTCTCTGTCTAAAGCATCCACCTCTGTCAATTCATATCCTGCCATATATTCCTCGACAGCTTTTATCCATGGAAGTCTTGGTCGCCCTCTCTTTCTTCTTCTTTCCGGGTCCTACTCCAAAATTTTCTTTTGGCAATCTTTCATCCTGCATTCTCCATACATGTCCGTACTATCATAATCTTCTTTCAGCTATGCATTCCAACACAATTTTCTTGGTGTCCATTATTTCCCGAATATCTTCGTTTCTGACTTTCTCCCGTGTAGACTTTCTCGCCGCGTGACGCCAGAAATCCATTTCGGTGGACAGTAGCTTCCTTTTTTCTTGTAAGCCAAGAGCCCATATTTAGCATTATAAAGCATTATATTCTGTACTATGGTGCTATGTATAAGCTTCTTCTTTCCCTTTAATATATTATTACTCCATAAAACATTATTACTTCATTAATTTCTTTTTTTTGGAAGAACCATTTGATTGCAGAATTGAACTCAGACAATTGAAGTGGTCCACGTTTTTTATTTCCACCCCGTTGAGGGTAAGAGAGTTTCCATCCGTACACAAATGCTCACTCTTTTTTGGGGTTTATCTTAAGCCCCCATTTCCCGAGTTCTTCAATTAAATTTTTTAACATTAATATTTGTTGATTGTTTTTCTTTGTTTCTTGCAATTCTAAATTGAATTTGATAATTTGAAATTGAAATCTGTTAGAAACTCTAATTTCTTTCTTTCTTTTATTTTTTTTTTATTTTTTTATTTAAGGAATTTTTCTAAAGGAAAACAGGACAGTGAGCTGTACAGGGTCTTAGGAAGAGAAAAACCTAAGGGTAGCACGGCTGGATTCGACCCAGTGAACTCAGCATTACTAGTCCAATGCGCTAACCTCTTAGCTAATCCCTTCCCTTAACTTTCTTTATTACATTCATCAACTTGTTTTTTTTTTGTTTTTTGAAAATTTCTTATTTCGATTAATAAATTAAGAAACCATTGAGGAAGTATTGTTTCAACTTATCCACCACCTTCCTTTCGTATGTTATACCAATCCCGAATTTTCTTCGTGGATTTAAGATTGAAAAAAAAAACTCTCATCAAGAGAATTAGCAGCTGCGAATGATTTATTAGTCACCTTTATTGACTGATTTCTAATAATTCCAAAATACAAAGTATTAGGATGCCCTAGGTTCTCCGTTATAGGAAGGCTATTTTCGTACTTAAAGAACATTTATTTTTATCATAAGATTTAAATTAGTTAGTCTGGGATTTCGGTTGCAGGGGGAGGAATATCAACTACTGCCCCCATGAATGAGAAGGTATGAATGTATTTATTGAAAAGAAAGTCAGTGTGAGAGTATTTAGGCTAAGCATGAGTGGAAAGTGAATGTATTTATTAGCGAGAAAGTTGATGTGAATATCTAGATTAATATTTTATCAGGGGGTGTAAGGAATATTTATAAAAGTACTTCACCCCCAATATAGAGTTTATAGTTTATAAGTAATATTAGTTTTGCCTTAAGAAGGTGGAGAGAAATTTATAGAAATACCCTAACTTCACCTTTTTGAAAAATAGCCTTCTTATAAATAATAGGTTATATTGACATATACCAATAAAGGTAAACATCATATAAAATGCTTCATTCATAAGTGAATATTTGCAATCCACAATTGTAAGAAGGGGTGGTGTAAAGTTCAGTACTTTTTACTCCACCTTACAGGAGCGAGGTACAGAAGGGATGATACTTATACTTATACACGGCTGATGTTTCCCTCACCCATCAACTGGTTTCGATGGCTTTTGTGTTGGAGAATCAATGCTGATTTTATCTCTCTCGGGCTCCTCACACCTTCCTTGGGAAGCTGTGATGGATGTTGCGGGTAATTAGTGCCATCTCAGATCATGAAACTAAAATAATTGTAATAGCGATAATGACCATTGAAGTCGATGCGCCAAAAAAAAAATTAGGATGCCCTTCATTAGCAGGAGACAAACTTCTAATCTTTCAAATACAAATAAAAAAAAAATCTGGTGTGAAACACTCACATAACTTTCTCTTACTCCAGTTCTCAAAATGATATATGACATATTTTATAGTTTGTGTACCAAATTTAATCAAATTCGTCGAAAACTGAAAAACTGTTCAGTAAAAGCGCACTTCCGGTTTACTAATTTTCTTGAAACTCAGAATTTCAGCCATCTATTTATTTCTATCTAATTATGTTTGGATGATAGAATTGTATAATCAACTAGGATAGCACTTTAGATGAAAATCTAACCCTACCCCTCCCCTAAAAGTGCCCTTAAAAGAATTTTCCCAGATAAATGTTTTAGATAAAAGTTGTAGATCATTGCATGTTTAGTTTATATACGAAGTTTCAAAAAATCGTCGGAGCCATTTTTGAGAAAATTGCGAAAAAGTGAAAATCATTTAGTAAAGTGGTAATGTAAACGCACTTCCGGTTATCCGATTTTTTTCAAACTCGGAATTTCAACAACATATTTAATTCTAATTAACATTATTTAGATGACAGAATTGTCTAATAAACTGAAATAGAACTTTAGATGGAAACCTAACCCCACCCCTCCCCCAAAAGTGCCCTTCAGTGCATTTTCCCGGAGAAATGTTTCAAATAAAAGTTGTAGCTCTTTGTATGTGTGGTTGATGTTTGGTTTTTAAAGAAAATCGTCGGAGCCATTTTTGAGAAAATCGCAAAAAAGTAAAAAATCTAACTAGTAAAGTGGTACTTCCGGTTGAGGAATTTTGACAGATACTAGGAGTAAGAGAAAGTAATAAAGGGGAATTAAAAGAGGAAACATTTTAAGCTACGAATTGCAATCTTTAAAATGGACAACAATTTTCTATAAAAATAAGAAAGTAATAATTACAATTTAAAAAAAATAAATAAATAAAGTAAAAAAAAAAAAAGGAAAAAAAAGAAAATCTTTAATTACGTAGTAAAAACACAATTATGTTTATTTTTGTCCCACGAATTACACAGTTTGCACCTAATAAGGTTTAATTATCTTTCCTGCAGTAATTCGGAGCGTTATTTTTTTTTTGGTATTTCTTTCTTTCTCTGCCTGGTTTCTCTTTTTTTTATTCTTCTACCATTCTGTAGCTCTTATTATGTTCGCTTTAATTATAAAGAATAACTACAAGCATATTCTGTTAGTCTGTAATACCGCTCACTGAATCATCCCTTCCTCTTCCCCACCCCCCTGTATTAACCTCCTTCTTTTTTTGTTGTTATTTTTTTAATAGAAATAAAAAAAAAAAAGAAAAATAGAAAAAGAATATCCTGATTGTAAGATGGTGAACAGTTTTCATGGAAAAAAAAAATTAGTAATTATGTTAGAGTAAGATCTACACCAGCATTTTGTTACTAAATTACAAAAAAATTAAAAAGAAGATGAATTTTTATTAATATTATTATTATTATTATTTAAGGAAAGAGTTTTTTGGTTTTTGATACAAAAGGGGGTTGGGGCCAACAATCTGGCAGAATTTTTTGTTTTTATTTATTTAGGATAAAGGGTAAAACACGCCTTGATCGAATTATAAAAAAAAAAAAACAGTTATTTGACTCTCGAAGAGGTATACGCTGTAGATACAAATGGATCTACAAGATACGCTGATATTATAGCATTTGACAATGCCAGCAATGTAGCTTATATTTTGGATCCGACCATCCGTTTTGAGAGTAAAGATCCGAAAACAGGGCGAGAAAATAGATGAAGAGAAAAGGGCCATTTAAGATAAATGTATTCCCTTTTATAAGGAGACGTTTAAGGATCAGTTCAGGGTCAGGGATTACAAGGTGCATGGCTTGTGATTTGGTGCCCGAGGTGTGATGCCTAAGACAACTTTGGACTTTTTCGACAAGGTAAATATTAGCCTAAAAGACATAGCTCCTTTAGTGGAGAATATTTTAGTTGAATCACTGGGAATTATTTCCTAGCATATTTATAGATAAACTTAATTAATGTATATATTTAGACTTAGATGCAGTTTTTTTTTTATTTGACATTGGACATTAAGAATCCTTATGTTTTAACTTTTTATGGCTAGGTATTATCGCTTTTTGCTATGTCTGCGGATTGATGAGCACGCTGTGTGTTGGAGCACCTCAATTTAATTGAGCAGCCCCACTTGATTTTGATTAACTGTTCTCTCAGCTTCTTCTGAAAAAAGTTTGTTTTAAGGTGGTTCTGAACAATCTGAAACGGTAAAATTGAATATGTTTGTTAAATATTATTGACGCTCTCTATATAGAAATCATTCTACATCTGCCTTATCAGCCAAGTAGGTTGGCACTGATCCCCCCCCCCCACAGCCACCACCACCACGGCCACCTGTACATTAGGGCGAATGAGCAAAAAATTTGAAATTTAAACTAACTTTGTCCATTTATTAAGAGAAGTAAGAGAAATTCATGATTGTAATAGTGAGAGAGAGAGAGAGAGACAAAATGACAGGACCACACTCTCGCACAGGACCACTCTAGGAGTGGGAGATACCACATAAATACAGTGACAGCAGGTAGATATAAAACACAGTTCATACAACTGAGGTTACTCGCCAGTCACTAAGTGTCATTACCCATTACCACTCTACCATACTCTATCATTTCAAGTGTAAAGTCCAGGCAGTCAGTATCACTTATTATATTATAGAGTGTTAACCATATAGAGTTAATTCATTTAAACCAGATCATTTCTCGCCTTCATCAGGCTAGCCTGCAACAGCATCATCACGAGCTTTCTACATCAAAAGCTAGTCTCATCAACTTAGCTAGTTTCAACAACCCAGGCTAGCTGCAACAAACTCGTAGCCAAACCAGATGTGCTACACTCACCAGCACGCTCAAATTTCTCGCATATGAAAAATTTCTTTAGGAGAGGGGATGATGTAACAGCCGCCGAGAGAGAGAGAGAGAGAGAGAGACAAAATGACAGGACCACTCTCTCGCACAGAAGTGGGAGAAACCACATAAATACAGCGACAGCAGACAGATATAAAACACGTTCATACAACTGAGGTTACTCGCCAGTCACTAAGTGTCATTACCCATTACCACTCTACCATACTCTATCATTTCAAGTGTAAAGTCCAGGCAGTCAGTATCACTTCTTATATTATAGAGTGTTAACCATATAGAGTTAATTCATTTAAACCAGATCATTTCTCGCCTTCATCAGGCTAGCTTGCAACAGCATCATCACTAGCTTTCTACATCACAAGCTAGTCTCCATCAACTTAGCTAGTTTCAACAACCCAGGCTAGCTGCAACAAACTCGTAGCCAAACCAGATGTGCTACACTCACCAGCACGCTCAAATTTCTCGCATATGAAAACTTTCTTTAGGAGAGGGGATGATGTAACAGCCGCCGAGAGAGAGAGAGAGAGAGAGGGAGACAAAATGACTGGACCACTCTCTCGGACTGGAGTGGGAGAAACCACATAAATACAGCGACGGGAAACAGTTCATACTACTGAGTTCATTCAGCCAGTCATTCTACATGTCATTACCCATTACCACTCTACCATACTCTGTCATTTCAAGTGTCAAGTCGAGGCAGTCAGTGTCACTTATTATAATTATAGAGTGTTAACCATATTATATTAATTCATTTAAACCAGACCATTTCTCGCCTTCACCAACCCCATTATATGATTCTTTTTACTTTCTCTTACTCCTAGTAAGAGGAGGAAGTATTGTAATCGTGCCAAATTTTCGATATCAAGTTTTCACTGGAAATATCCATTTTGAGGTCTCTTGAGTCCAGAAAAATGTGTTTTACAAAATGGTTTGTGTGTGTGTATGTATATATGTGAACAGCACTGCTCAAAAACGAAAAATCGTAAAAACTTCAAACTTGATATTCCGTTTAGGTATTACCATGGGATCCGGCAGTAGATCATCTGTCAAAATTCTTCAACCGGATGTACCACTTTAGTGAATTTGTTTTTTGTTTTTTTTCACTTCCTTGCAATTTCACTCAAAACATTTTCTTTAAACTTGCAGTATCAACTACATATACAAAGATCTAAAACTTTTATTTAAAACATTCCACTGGAAAAACTCATTTAAGGGCACATTTGGGGGAAAGGAGGCTTCTCTCGAAAGTTCTGTTCCAGTTTACCATAGAATTCTGTCATCTAAATAATATTAATTAGAATTAAATTTGTTGTTGAAATTCCGAGTTTGTAAAAAAATCGGATGAGTGGAAGTGCGTTTTTACTGAAATGTATTTTTCCGTTTTCTGGTATTTTCTCGAAAATAGCTACAATGATTTTCTTTAAACCAGGAATGTGTACTACACACACATATAAAGAGTTACAACTTTTATTTGAAACATTTTTCCTTGTAATGTCATTTAAAGGGTTTTCGAAGGAGAGGCGGAGTTATGGTTTTCACTGAAGTGCTATCCATAATTGATTATACAATTCTATCATCCAAACAGAATGAATTAGAAATAAATAGATGGCCAAAATTCCAAGTTTGAAGAAAATTAAACCCGGAAGTGCGCTTTTATTGAACAATTTTTTCAGTGTTCGATGAACTCCGACGAATTTCTTTAAATCTGGTACACTAAATATATAATTGGTCAATTACAATTTTGAAAACTGGGTAAAAAGAATGTTGTTGTTTGAGTGTTTCACACCAGATTTTTTTTTTGTTTCGATACATATGTCAGTTGACAATGTAGGGGTAGTGAACCCCCACCACTCATCCACTCTAGCGGAGAGAAACAGCCCCTCTCGCACAGAGAGGAGAGGTTCGGCCAGTGGATATATATATGAGAGAGAGACAGTCAAAATTCATTCTGTTCAATTCAGTCTTACACATCAGACATCATTCTGTTGATTCCACTCCGTACATATCATTTTAGCCACGTCAGTCTGTCAGTT
>JAAEAF010001142.1:181913-214936 GCA_011037195.1 Triatoma infestans | reverse complement strand
ATAATGCTGGTATGTCTGGAGGGAGTTATATTGTTTTACCCTAACTGTTTCTTGCCCTTTGTCTCTTGGTTTGCATTGACCTAGATTGTAGTACCTGGCTCTATCCCCATCACTAAAATACACTATTTGAGCTAGCTAATTTTCACAAAATTATTTTACTAAACTATTTTCCAGAACTATTATTTTTCCATTTTGTTCTTCCACTACAAATAGTTCCTCGAATCCGGTAGTCTGAATCATTTCTCAAATGCTATTTTTGCTGTTATTTTTGTTTTAACATCACAGAAACATAAAAAAAAATTGCAAGATACTAGTAACCTTTAATTTTCCCTTTTTTCTGTGATGCAACAAAAATGTGTATGCTTCTAAGTTCCACTTAAAATCCTTTCCCCACACCATCACGACTATCTATATAGTAAAGCCTTGAGAAAGACAGGAAACTCTGTCGAAACGTTGGCATAATTGAATGGTTTCTTTCTTTACCGATCCTCACCAAATTTCTTCATAACATAGTTACAGACAATATTGGTCCTGAGTCGCCTGCTGTTGGCGTGTCTTCTGGCACATGTCTGTCTGGCTTCCAGACATGGACAGCTTCACAGCATTCATCTTTATGGATGAGCTCAGTGGGTTTTCGGCAGTCCAAAATGCTCTTCGGGGGTCCGGACAAGGCCATTAGTGAGATGTTGCTGTGTTTTTCACGGTGCTCTCTCGGGCAACTGGTTGGTTCTGTTACTGAACATTATGGTTTAAGGAGACATCTCTACATAATGGTGCTCATGCCGGATCCATTTTGTAGAGTCCGAGGTGAGACAGAGGAGGATCTAATGACTGATTGCCTGGGTTGTGAGGAAATTAGGTTCAGAACCTTTGGTCGGAATAGGATGTCTGTGGAAGAGCTTAGGCTATTTCCGCTTAAGGTTATTGTCCGATTTATTCGGAATGCGGTGAATCTCAGATGGTTTAGATCCGGGTCTGGATTTTTATTCTAGACCCGGTTTGTTGTTGTTTTACTTGGGGTAGCTATATGGGCCCAGTGAGGCTTTGGATAGCGTAGGGTTTGGTCCTTCCCCACAGACAAATAATAATAATAATATAGACAATATTGTCCATTACAAGAGAGTTGTTAGCTATAGAGTCTCCTAGAAACAGAAAATCTTAAAGGATACTGCTGGACTCTAACCCGCGACCACCACCCTTTCTTATATTTTTGTTGTTATTATTAATTTTTCTTTTTCTACTATTAAAATGACATGACAAAAATGATGTAGGATTTAAAAAATACAAATCACAGCACAAAACTTTATGCAGAAATCAGAAAAACTAACATTTGCAGAATAGAAAAAAAAAAAAAAATCATATATGCAGAAAAACCCACAACAGAAAAAGTGGATCCACATTTAAATATAAGAATAGTTCAGGAAACTAGGCCCTAAAAACTCTGATACATTGATAGCTCCCATACATGAAACGCACCAATTAATCATACATATTACATTATGTGAAAGATCTGTCACGAAGTATTACAAAAATCATTTACAACAAACAATACATAATATCCTATTTTGCAATGCAAAATACCGAATGAAAATCGTTATAAATTGAAATAATAGACTTCAAACCACAAAACAAACAAACCAATTTAATAAAAATCGCTTACTGTAATAAATGGCATTTTTTATTCGGGTTAGAACAACATTCCAAAAAAAAAAACATTATAAACAACAAAAGGCAAAAATACTGTATATTTCAATATGTATATAAAAGATACATTCAACACAACACAACCATAAAATAATGGCCAAAGAAAATAATAAAGGTAAAAGAAACATATTATTAGAAATGTATGAGATTGTTATGGGTTGATTTGATGGTTGTTAGAAATTGTTAGTTTCTCTTTCTGATCATAATATGATATGGGCAAAAACAAGAATTTTTTTCTTTAGGATAAAATATCCCACATTTCGAAAAATCATCTTCTTTAGAAATATCGACAAAAATAACAAAAGCAATTCTTTTCAATTTATCTCTTTATAAATAAAGGTTAAATAAAAGTTGGCAAAATGGCCACAACTTTGACAGAATTGTAAATGTTATAGTTGTAAAACGTTTTTAATTTTTCATAATATAAAGGGCAGAGAGATCAAACATATTTGCTTGAACTTCTATATTGAACTCTTTTTTTCAATAAGTTTCTGGCCTTAATAAGATTCTGGTTTAATTGAAAACTTGCATAATGAATGATTGAAAAGTAGAAGCCCAGTGTGGGTATAAGAAGTAAGGAGACATCAAAGCATTGAGTTTAATTTGGTTGTAATTGTGGTTGGGTACGCAGAGCTGGAAAGCATTAGAGATATTTTCCGTGATAGATCGACTGTTTTCGAGCGTTCGATGACCACAAAATGAAGCACGATTAAAGGAGTATAACTCTGAAGCATCGAGTTTAAGTTGCCTTAACTGCAAGATGGCTAATGAACTGGACAGAGTTAATAGAGTTACAATTCTTTGGTGGCCAGGAATGCTGGCGTACAAAGTAATGAAATAGCTGACACACTGGAAAGGAAAGGCGCGGTAATCCTCTTCAAAATCCTTTGTCAGATAAGCGACCAGTCTCTCTAAGAAAAACTCAAAAATGGGAAAGAGTTCAAGAGAGGTCTGTTGTGGAAAACCCAGGACTGAGAATGACTAAGCCCTTTTTTTAGGCAGTTCCCTTAGAAAACAGTACATTTATGAAAGAACGAAAATCCTTCTAGGACAGGTGCAGGTTAAAATACTCTGGGCTATTACGACCGGGAAGAAGTCTGAGGCATACATGAAGCTCAGTAAAAATAAGGATTTTTGTGCTAACAGATTTCCTCATGGGACTAGAACGCAATAGCACCTGCTGATATATAACTATGTAAAGATGGGAGGAAGGTCTATAATATACCTTGATGCAAACATCTCAAGGTTTAAAAGGCTGCAGGATATTTACAAAAACTTATAGTAGAAAGCAAGAGTTAGAAAATGTAATGCTTTAGGGGAAACAAGTAAATATAGCGTATTCAGTTTTTACAAACCTTCAAAATAAAGATAAATTTTAAAAATATACAGGGAAGATGATCATAATGTCATCCTGTGTTTGTGAATAAATACTACTAAAATTGATAAAGATCAAGGAAGAAAACGGTGGGTGGTAATTACCGTCGGAATGTTGTGTAACTGGAGATGGAATGTAAGATTTTTTTTAATTGGTTTTTCAAATTCATTAAAATTTATAAAAGAAATGAAGTATTTAAGAAAGCAAAATTTGTTAGATACTGAGGTTCTAGAAAGGTTAATGAATAAGTAAAAATTACTTTAAGGAGTGAAGGATATTAATTACTCCTTAAAGTAATCCTTACTTATTCATAAACCCTTCCCGGAGCCTCAGCTTCAAGTAATTTTTTTTTTTTTTTTTTAATTTTATTCCTTTTATAAAGTTTAATAAATCCCTACAATAAAATAATCCGATACTTTTAAATTCCTACATTCTTACCACCAACTCAACAGAACTCTTACACTACCTTATCTTTACCCCCTCTTTCATTGTAAATTTTGTATCCATAAATTTAACTTTTCTTCGCTGTAGGAAGTCAAAAAAAAAAGATTGAGCATTAGCTTCTTCTTTCATGTCATATCTCATTACATTTTCTGCTCTTAGTTTTTGTTCTTATATTTATTAACACGTATGCTTGTGTAGTAATTATTATGTTATCTGGTATTTTATCCATAGTAGCATGCATATTTTTCTTATTCCTAACGGGTTTGGGATTTTCATTCATTGTCAGAATAAATTTATAATAAGTTCGTGTAGAGAGTTCACTTTAACGCAATGTTTCTATTACACATTACACACATTGTTGGCAATTTGGAATACATTAAATTATATACAAGCCGAACAACGTTTAAAATAGTTTAGCAACGTGCAATTTTCTGTTTCACCTTAAGTTTATCAATTATTAAAAGATAAGTTGCCAATAACATGGCTACTACAGATTTGCATGGAAATTGGAATCGCTAGTGGTGTAGTCAATTATATATTGATGCTGACAGGTTGGGCGGAAAGGATGCTGGATGAGATTCTAGCTGACAGAATATAGTGGTATGATGGGGCGCACACTTTCTCAAAATGTGTTAAAGCATATAAGTTGGTTAGCATTGAACTACTAGGTTCCTCTCACCATGATGTATATCTTCTTAGTTTTCACTCACTCTAGGTACACAGTTTGTTCATTCTGGCTGTTGCCGCCCATCCGCTTCCATTTGTACCCTACCATCCGTGCATATATCATCCCATATACGTGACTCACATATTACACCGGGTAAAATACCCTTTCCATTCTCCATCACCACTACGGTACTTCTCAACATACCGGCCACCAAATACAAACTACATCGCTGGAACAGAAATAAATGGGGCGTTCCAAATAAATATTCATTTATCTATTCCACATTCATATTCTATGAGAACAAGAGAGAGTGCGTGGGGGTGTGCACAGTGAATAAACATGCAAAATAAACATTGCGAAATAATTTTATTTTCTTTCTGTCCTAATTTTATCTCACCTTTTTATTACTTTCTCTTACTACTCTTGAGAGAAAACAGGAAGTTAGAGTAAAATTATCGATATCGAATTTGCATCGGAAATATCAGTTTTGAGATCTCCTGAGTCCAAAAAGTGGTGGTTTTTAGAAAATGGTATATGTGCATGTGTGAACAGATAGTGTAATGGGTTCAGCTTCCGCTTTGTCGGAGATTAACGCATGCAGGTGGCGAAGTTTATCGGCGATTTTCTCGACCGAATCGTCGGGTGAAGCCTGCATGTTTGTTATCTGACGTAGCACTATAAGGGGTGTTTGCTCCTGATGGGACCGATTGAGTAATAATTTGGAGATGGAATCGAAATTAACTACCTTTCCTTCTGGCGTTAATCAAGATTTTTGCGTATTATAGAATTTATTAGCGGTCCCCGTGATTTTAAATTCCAATATTTCTAAAGTGGTCTCGTCGTCCCACTTCGATAACCTGGCGCATCGTTGGACTTGTTCTAAGAATAATTCTATGTTTGTATTGTTTTCCCCATCAAAACAAGAGATTTGGTTTAACAGGTTTAAACTAGCTATGATGGAATGTTTGTCCTGGGTTTGGGGAGTGGGTGCAGATCTTTCCTTCTCTGCTAATAAGTGTTGTACTGCCTCTTCTAAGGACATCTGAACCCATTACCATAGCTACTGAATTACTTTACCACCATAAATTTTTCAATTTCTTGCATTTTTTTTTTTTTTTTAATGGCTCCAATGATCTTATTTAAACTTTTTATATATACTGCACATATGTCGGCGTCTATGAATATATTTCCAGAAGTATTTATTTAAGGAAGGTGTTGGATGCTTTCCTCTAAAATGTTATTAGGAGGACCGGAAAGTAATGTCGTTTCTAAGCATATCGATATTTATTCGGCATTTATTAGTTCATTGTGTACTTCACAGTCGTGTCAAAGGTATTTTAAGATTAGAGTGATATGTTTTTTGTAAATAATTAAATCTTAAACTTTTTTGTTTAGCAAATATGGTGAAGTAACCAGCCAAATACCAGAAGAGGTACATATCCGGCATTGTATGCTTTTTGAGTTTTACAAAGTTAGTAACGCAACAGTTGCTATCAATAAAACATTTGCTATTTTATGCAAGTGCATTAGACGTTCGTAAATGGCAAAGTGGTTTTCTAAATTCAAATCCGGTAATTTTGATCTTCACGACTCGTATCGATCGGGAAGACCAACAACTTTAGACAGTGACATATTAAAGATGGAAGTGGAAACAAATCGTGTCAGACAATGGGGAACTGTCAAAAACTCTTAACCAACCTTGGTCGACCATCCAAGAACATTTGCAGCAGATTGGTAAAGTAAACAGAGCAGGTGTTTGGGTCCCGCATAATCTGTCTGAAGAAACAAAGCTAACCGTTCCACCACATGCAACTTATTACTTCAGCTGCACAATACAGAAGCGTTTTTTTGATCGCTTGATCACTGGAGATGAAAAACGGGTCCCGTATGATAATCCAAAACACAAAAGGCATTGACTCTCTTCGAATAAATTGCCACGAAATATAGCTAAGCCAGGTTTACACCCCCAAAAAGGCGCTTTTGTGCGTTGGGCGGAGTATTCGCGGGTTCGTTCATTTTGAAGCCTGCTGAAACCTGGACAAACTGTGAATGCACACCTTTACTGGGAACAATTGGATCGATTAAATTAATCTTTAATTGAAAAGTGTCCAGCGATTGTCAACAGAAAGGACGTTAATTAATGCAAGACCGCACTGCGCAAGACGAACCCTGGAAAAAAATTAATGAATTGGGGTGGGAGATATTGCCTCACCCATCATACTCGCCCGATATTGTGCCATCGGATTTCCATTTTATTCCGATTGCTACAACATTTTCTAATTGGCGAAAAATTTGAAAATTTGGCATGATGTCTAAAATACCATCTCTAGAAATTTTGCTCAAAAACCAATTGATTTTTATCGAACCAGCATTGAAAATTTGCACACTACATGGCAAAAG
Organism: Triatoma infestans; assembly: GCA_011037195.1. NCBI lineage: Eukaryota > Metazoa > Arthropoda > Insecta > Hemiptera > Reduviidae > Triatoma > Triatoma infestans. Next base: position 208,346 of record JAAEAF010001142.1, on the reverse strand, counting down.
GTTGTTGATAACGAAGGTGATTATTTCATTGATTAGAAATAGAAACTTGTTAAAAATTATCTGTTTGTATTTAATGTAAAAAAATACATTACTTTCCGGTCCCCCTTAATATTTTAGTTTATTACACGATACTCTCATTTATATAATCTCAATAAGAATTAAATATGAAAAACAGTCTTGAATTTTCAGGTTGAGATCTCGTCAGTGGTTTGCTAGAAACCTATGTTTCACCCATGCTGCAATGAGCTTCTTCAGGGTCTTTGTCCCTTGAAAGACAATTAGGTAATAAACCTTGGTAAAGAAAAGGCGTGGCTTCTTCCTCCCTCTCTTCTTCTAGCCACGCCCTTTCACTACCAAGATTCATTGCCTTATAGGCTTTCAACGTGTAACGAACCTGAAGAGATTTATTGCAACAACGGCAAAACGTCGGTTCCTAGCAAACAACCGAGGCGGTCTCAACTCGGAAACTCAAACTTTTCCATGAAACCTAAACGATCAAGAATTATATATGTTGCAAAAAATGGTTTAGTTTTAAAAAAAATAGGTCGACTGGAATCGAATATTTACTTAACAGCTTTTTCAGTTTTCTACGATTTTTTCCAAATAATCATCAACTGCTTTTTACATTTAACTTAGTATAATAACATTATATACAGCGAATATCGATTTTGTTTTTTTTTTCGATAAAAGCTAGTATTGCGATCAAGCGAGATTTTCGAAACTGAGTTTTCACTGGATATACGTGTTTTGAGGTTCCCTGAATATGGGAGAACAGTTTTTAGCGAATGGTCTGTATATGTGTTTTTTTTTCTTCCCAAAAGTAACCCTAATTGGAAGGAGTTTATTTTACAGCATGCTCCGTATTATATACACTACATGCATTGAATTAAAATATAATATAAAGAGAAGAAACAAGATAATTGTAAATAAAACTAAAAGATATTTAACATAAAAACATAACTAAATAGATACACCAAATTTAAATCAAAACAGAAACGAAAGAAAAATATACTACATAAAGTAAACATAAGATAATGTAAACAAAAGAACTATATCACTGCACCAGCAAATCTAAATTTATAGAATTAACAAAATTACAAAATATCGTGCAAAACTTGTCCTGTAAAAGGCCTGTAGCGGGGACCATACCTCGCCTTGCAGAATTCCTGCCCGAATAAGGGGTGCTCTGATCTGCTCTAACATCCTGCAGTTCAAAATGATGAACACAACAGTTTGTAGCTCTGCTGAACAGGTACACTCAGCATCAGGTATAATGTGGAAACGGTGGAGGTACGACTTCATTCGATCATGGCCACTGAGAATCTGAGTTAACTTGTACCTTAAACAGATCTTAGTTCGTTTCCATGCCCTCACTGTCGGGAAGAAATGGTTTGTGGTTTCTCCTTTTTATTGCAGTTGAGCCACTCTTGATTCCATTCTTCCCCATACAAGCGTTTGAAGTGCCGCTCCAGGAACGTGATTGGCAGTCGAAAGTATTTTGTTGGCAACGTTGACATTGCAGCTTCTTTTGCCGACCGATCGGCTTTCTCATTGCCTTGTAGCCCTCTGTGCGCTCTGATCCAGGCGAAGTGAATTACCCAGTCCAGATCTTCACATAATCGACATAGTTTTTTCCTAGCTTCTTCGATAAAAGGCGTGTGGCAAATGAACCAATAGAAACAGAAAATGATGTTCTGTTCACTAGCAACGAGATTACTAGTTGAAGTTACAAATAAGTATAAATATCTGGGAGTAGTTTTGACATCTCAATTAAGTTTTAGTAATCATCTTGAAGATAAATTATTCGTGGCTAAATTTGGAATTTTAAACACATGGAAGACATTTATCAATAAAAAAGGGGTTCCGCTATCAGCAAAAATGAAAGTGTTTCATGCAGCGATCAGAGCAGTTGTTAGTTATGCGGCTGAAATTTGGGGCTTATAAGGTATAATCCCGTTGAAAAATTAAACAGATTTTTCCTGAAGCGTTTGATTTCCTCCCAATTCCACCCCTGATTATGCCATGTTTTTAGAAACTGGCTTCACTGAAATTTTCCCATAAACTTTAAGGCTCTTTTGTAATTATCTAAATAAAGTTGCGAGCATGTCTGCTGATAGGCTTCCAAATAAATTAATGAAAGAAGTGATGTGTAAAAATATATTCTGATTAAAAGAATTGATTGCTCTAGAAGAGAAATATATATAAATACTCCTGCGGCAAGGAGGTTTGATAAAATGGCTGAACGAGCTGCTGCCGCGCATTGAGGAAGCCAATAAAAATAATTACTTGTCAAGAGCCTCAAATGCAAAATGTCATCTTTTATATAAGAAACTTAACCTCTCATTAGGTGAAAACACATATTTTGGTGACAAGTATGACACAGATATAATCAGTGTTATTTTTAAAGCAAGAGCAGAAGCTATAAATTAAATTATAAACCGTGGGATCTAAAAGAATCATTTGGCTCTTTCCATTTGTGTTCATTGTGCAATTTGAAAGCAATAGAAAATTGCTTTCATTTTTTAGCAAAATGCACAATTTTAAAGCCTTACCGTAGACAGTATTTTACTAAAGAATTCTTAACGGAGATGGAACTGATTTCTGTATTTAATGATCCTAATTGGTTGGCAATATATAAATATGTGTTATACGCCAAAAAATATAGAGATCTGCTGGTTCAAGAATTTAATTATTAAATTCTTATTAAAATATCACTCATATATCTATTTTATATTAGGTTAAAATGCTTTAAAACCTATTAGTATTTAACTGTTAGAACGTAAAGTAGTATACCAATTAAATATATAAATACAATTATTATAAAAATATAAATATATCAAATAAAAATTATACAAAACAAAAAATTGTCAACTGTGACAGACGGATAATATTCTATTGCCATGTTTTGTGTATTAACTTTGTAAAAACATATTTTCTATAATAAATATACAATATTATTATTATTATTATTATTATTATTATTATTATTATTATTATTATTATTATTATTATTATTATTATATACATTAAAAAGAAACTTCGTTGATAATAATTTAAATTTATTCTCAATGGTCAAGAGATTGTAAAAGATTTTTGCTGTGATCTGGAATAATGTCTATAACATTTAGATAATAATATCTGCATAATAGCTGTGCTGCTCTTATGTTTTCTCTTCTTAGGAGCCTCTACAACTCACTGTCCGGTGATGGATATAACGTGTAGTGGAAGAAAGAAATGAAAGAAAATAATAATTTTGAAAAATAGTTTAGAATATTTTATAGTTTGAAAAAATAGAATTTTGTTAATATTTTAAATATATCTTAATGCAGTGAAAAGAGTCAGGTACTATAATTTAAAGTCATTACTATAAAGAGACAAAGGCATAAGAATCCGTTAAATTAATACAATGCCACTTGGCCAACCGTTTTGTAAGAGAAAGCATTCTTTCGGACAGTCTGCATTCTGCTTTAAAAGCCAGAACACTTGCTTCAGAAATCGCTCTGTAAAACTAAGTGCCAGTGATAGTGATTTGCCTTTATTCTAGATAAACATCTGATTTATTAAGATATTGTATAGTACTTATATTTGCTTAGAGAATAATATATTTATTTTAAAAACTGTGGTGGACATATACTCACAAGCCCTTTTACAAAACCGCTCAAGCCACACAAGCTACTACAAACATACAAGCTACTACATCCACACCAATAACATTTCAAACGAGAGAACACTGTCCAGAGGCCGGCAGTGCACTACAAAGTCTCCGGACTTCAATGTCCATATACGCGCCTTAAATTAAAAAGATATAAACTAAAAACATATAAAATGTGTAAACTTGTTAAGGATAGATTTATATTATTGTTTTATTAAAAAAAAAATGGATTAATAAATTCTTTTAGAAAAATATTTTTTAACAAAAAAAAAACTAAAGTTTAAATATATTGATGCTTTTTTTTTTGTTTTTTTTTTTTTTTTTTAGGAATTTTTGCAGAAATGAAAAATATTTCATAATATACACTTTTTTTTATTCTGTTTAGTAATAACAATGGGTTCGTATCACATATTTCAACTGGGTGACTTTATAAAGGAAATATTCTTCCTTCCGGTAAGGAAGTTACTCTTAGAATTTATCGTTATTAAAAATAAAGCCACCGCCTCCTCGTTTTTTTTAATGTTTTTTTTGTTTTTTTTTTTACTTGGAAATGGGAAAAAACTCGTTGTTGTTTTTAATTATCGTCTGAAATTTATGGAATATAAAAATAATAAAACATATCCCTTTAATTATTATTATTATCAATAATTCTCTTAATTTTAAAAATTAATGTTTGCACTAATAATTAAGATGGATTAACCGTCATATTCTCTAGAAAGTTGTTCCCAGTCAGCATCCTTATTTTCATGAAAATTTCTCCAATAACCCACTCACTGTAATTTTGTTAATATATTCCTGAGAATAGCTTTCGACTTTTTGAGGAAATATTTTGCCAGAGAGTATGCAGAACCTCCATATATTGGGATACTTCTATTTCTCCCATTTAAGAATCGTTTTCCCTCATTAATTTCCTTTTTTCCTTGTTAATAAACTATCTCTGACACAAATTTTGAAGTCCGAGATTTTTTTTATGCTATGTTTGCACATTAGATTCCATTTAAAATGTAAAAAAAAAAATCATTTATCACAATTCCTCGAATGTGAATCAGTGGTGAGATCCACGCTGCTATATATTTTTCCCACTGAGGTTATGCCTTTCAACGGAGGCAATTAACCTACTATCTCGCAATATCATCCCACGACGTGGAAGAGGATATTAAAATTGCGAACAATTTTTTTTAATAGCCTTCCATGTAGTTTTGTTCTGTGATCTCTCCCTCTACTGCACACAAATAAATGCAATAGTACATTTCGCCAATTCTCTCTTCTATAGAGAAGCATGGGAATGGAAGAAGAAAAAGAGGTAAGCAATTTTCGTTAATCTACGGATGAAGACAAAAAGACAATCAAGATAAAAAGACAAGACGGGTATGAGGTGGTGTAGTAGAGTTTTAATCGGATATTTCTCGTCTGAAAAAAGAGCTAAAGCTCCTAAAGGATTCAGTAAAAAGGAAACTTTGGTATAAAATTTGTTTATTCGGTAGGAGAGAATAGACAACGGGGCAAGACGGCGCATGCGTATTCTAATACTCGATCCTTTTCTAATATTCGAGATGTGAGGCAGTCTTATTGTTCTATTTATAAAATAAATTCAAACATCATCTCATGAAACATTTCATAAACTAACATTATCCTAACTATATTGCAACAGTAATAGTAGTTGCTGATTGTTGATTATGTTGAATGGTAAACACACTCTATTGACTCTGTACTAACGATTTATATTTACGAAACTAAGTGAGGAAGATGGAGTAAGAAGAGATTAGCATTATGATGAGTTGATGTGGTAGAATGGTAGCCGTTGTGTTGATTAGATACATAGTTTGATGGCCGATGTAGGTAATCCCAACATTTGCTTGTCCTATGGTCGTTTCAATGATCAAATTTGGCTAATTTGATGATTAAACCCTCTGGCCTATTAAAAGGTTTTTGGCTGAGAGCTGAATGAAGACAGCTCATTACTTCTTGGAAATGTTGATGTAACTTTTTCAGAGATATGTTTTGCATTTCTCGATAATACTTCCTGACTTATTGATTGTTTGTTTAGACTTCTTCGAAAGTAGATTTTTTCAAACTGCTCGATAATTGTTCTTAGACTGGTCAAATGTTAAAAGAGATTTTAGACTACTGGAAAGGTGATTTTTAGACTGTTGTTTGACTGTTGATTTTAATTGACCCCTGAAATCGCCAAGCTTAAATATGATTTATCGCCAGCTCCTAGAGGGAGCTAGGTGTAGATTTTGATGGGGATTGACACTTCAAGGTGTTGTCGCCCAATCCTCCATAACAAGCAGGTAGGCTTAGAGGTATTAGGATATCCTTGGAGGCGAGCGTAGCGCCGATGAGATTGGTATCAGCAACACAGGCTTTGAAGTGAAATTCATCAACAGTTTATCACTAATATCAATAAAAATATCATTCCGCCTTTTGCTCCTGTTTGCGTGAATAGTTATTCTCACTTTTGGACCAAACCTTCTTTTACTCCTGTCCGATTCTCCGTGTCGCCTCTCGCGAAAGTATTCTCAGATTAATCAGGCATTTTCTCTATGACTCCTGCGTTCTATAACGCTTTTTAAGGCCACATTGCAATCATTTTGGAGAAAAGGCCAAACTACATCAGCTGGTAGTTCCAGCATTTCACAGATTTGACGTGTAGGCTAGTCCTGGTGGCAATGAAGCTTATCATATTTTTTATACTCTTTTAAATATATATTAACAACCTATATCTAGGGTTTGACTGAATTTGAAAGTAACTATTCTCAGACTGAGGCGATCAAAGCAGAATTTCTATGTGGGAGTCTCATATCAACAACTCCATCACATATTATTGGACATTACTTTTTAGATAAGGTGTCCGCTTCTACCTGAAAGAGTACTTACTTCACGTGCTGCGATTCTCTTACTGATATCACTATTTAATTTCTCATACTGGTGGATAGCAAATGTTCAAAATTGTTTAGTGAAATTCACTTGAATCTCTGAGCACGAAAATGTTATTATTGACAAATCTGTGTCAATAGTTGTGAGTCCTTTATATCCAAACGAAAAATTGCCGGAAACTCAAATCTGATACTCTGTTTAGGTACCATCATCGGATTCGAACAAAGGAAAGGGTTCAATTAAAATCGGTCAACAGGAAGGGCTACATCGCCATACTAACTACACATAAATAAGCCTATCCGTTTTATTAAAAACATTTCTTCGACTGAAATTAATTTTTGGCGGTTATGTGGGAGGCGATGACATCATGTTTACTTCTAGAGTGCTATTTCCAAAAATGCAACTTTAACTAATAATATAAATAAGAGATTTTTTTGTTTCTTTATAGATTTCTTTAAAAAAATGCCAATGAACAATATCCTTGCTAAATTTACTAAACATACATAAGGAAACATGAATTTGTTTTTATTTTTGCTTTACGTAGTTCTAGAGAGTTAGGATCGTTAGCGCCTCTTATTAAAGATAGTCCATACAGTACATATATTTTACTTTCCCTTACGCCTAGTAGAGGAAGTATTGTAATCGTGCCAAATTTTCGATATCGAGTTTTCACCGGAAATATCCGTTTTGAGATCCCCTGAGTGAAAAAAAAAGAGGTTTTTAGCAAATGGCCTCTGTGTGTGTATGTGCGTGCGTGTGTTGTGTGTTTATGTATGTATGTGAACAGCATAGCTCAAAAACGAAAAATCGTAGAAAATTCAAACTTAATATTCCGTTTAGGTATCATCATGGGATCTGACAGTAGATCAGCGGTCAAAATTCCTCAACCGGAAGAACCACTTTCCAAAATGTTTTTTCCACTTTTTTGCAATTTATTCCAAAATGGCTCCAACGATTTTCTTTAAACTTGATGCATCAACTACAAATACAATGATCTACAATTTTTATTTGAAACATTTTTCCTGAAAAATGCATTTAGGGGAACTTTTAGGGGAAGGGGTGGTGGGTTGTCCTCTAAAGTGCTATTTCAGTTCACTATACAATTCTATCATCTTAATAATATTAATTACAATTAAATGTGTTGTGGAAATTCAGAGTTTGAAAAAAAAAGCGGATGACCGGAAGTGCGTTTTTATCAAAATATATTTTTCAGTCTTATAGTATTTTTTTACTTTCATACAATTTTCTCAAAAATGACTCAGACGATTTCCTTCAAACTTTCTATATCAACTACAACAAAGATCTACAACTTTTATTTAAAACATTTTCCTGGAAAAATTCATTTAAGAGCACTTTTTGGGGAGGGGTGGGGTTAGTTTTTCCTCTAGTGTTATCATAGTTGATTATACAATTCTACCATCCAAACAAAGTAATTAGAAATAAATAGATGGCCAAAATTTCGAGTTTCAAGAAAATAAATAAACCGGAAGAGCATTTTTACTGAACAGTTTTTTTCAGTTTTCGACGAACTACAACGAATTTCATTATATTGGTACATAAACTATAAAATTTGTCAATTACAATTTTTAAAACTGGAATAAGAGAAAGTTGTGTGAGTGTTTCACACCGGATTATTATTATTTTTTTTTTTTCATCTAGTCAATAGTTCATAGGATAATGACATAACTTCCATTCTGTATCTGTATTAGTTGTAGAATATGGTGATTGCAGTTTTTTTTTAAATAAATATTCTACTGTCCTTTGTATACAATTTTTATATTTTAGTAATACTTTATAGGAAACAGAGTAACAGAGCCAGAGATAGAGATAAAGTGATCCAGCGAAGAGTGCTATTGTTGATGATGAAAATTGTGTCAGCATTGGCTAAATTAGATATTGTAGCTTGAAGATCGGCCACAGCCTATTAGAATTTTTGTTTTTTTTTAATGGACGATTCGTTTGAACAAGTTTTGCTAACTGGATGAGAACACTCTGTCCCTACAAAAGGGCTTTCGGGCAGAGTGCTGAATTTAGAAGGCTGATTACTTCCTGGAAATAGATGCGTGAATTAATTCTTTGAGAACTATGTTTGGAGACATCTCGATTATACTTTAATTAAGCTCTTGAATGCTGGTTCTCAGGTTTCATGATTTTTTTTTTTATCAAGGCTTTTCAGTTGTTGCTCCTGAGTTTATTAGGCAATATGAAGGTTCCAACCACTAAAAAAGGGATGATTATATTTGTTTCAAATATTATTGTTATTTAATATTTGTTTATATTCAATTTTTCACAATTATTTTGTTAAGAAATTCCTTATGTTCGGTTTGGTTGAAATATTCGTAAGTTCACCACTTCCGAGCTCCACGACTTCCCTTATCAACAAGCTGCAAAGTCTTTGTCCACCATACAACTGCCCCGTGGTTTACATTGGTATAAATCCACAGGGTTATCTTGGGGCTTAATCCCGAATTTTTGCCACATAGCCCCCCTAACTACCTCTACTTATGGCAATTTTGACTACATGTGGATATAGTGCTTAAATGAGAATTCCATGTAAGCCAAAAATGAGTTGAAATCAGTAATTCCTAAGATTTGTGTCTAAAAAATATAATATCAGAAAACATAACGGTAGGGCGATGGAGTTGTCGTTTGTAAAATGTTTATTCCAAGTAAAGATAAATAAAAATAGACTCGCATTAATTTCCTTATACGTAAGTTTTTCCCCTCCCCCCCAGTTCGGGTTTGTCAGAGTATGTTAGTAATTGAAATAAAATTATAACTTTAGATTAGTGTTCAAGGAAAATTTAATAAAATTGGTGAAACAATAGAATGCGATACAACAACAATATAACGGAAGGCTGAATGAGAGATTGTGGGTGTTAGTGTGAGAGGGTGAGAGGTGAGAGAGAGAGAGTGATGATCTGCTGGCAATACTGTAGGCTATAGTGAGAGAAAAAAACAGAAAAGAGCGTAAGATTAAATATTCTAGATGTCTCGTTATTAAAACATTCCTCTACTTTGACATCCTCTCATAACTTCTATGTTCCATGCCGTCAGCCTTTTTACAAAATAATCTTCATTCTTTACTGAATAATAATTCTTTTATTTATTTATTTTCTTTTTTTGGAGGGGAGGGGCCAGTAATAATATGTAAGTATAATGTTATTTGTCTAAGATTGAATATGATACATTCTTATTAAAATAAAAATACTTCGTTTATTTTCTTCTTTTTTTAAAAAAAAGAAAGAAAAGTTTTACAGTTTATTAATATTCACCTGTTTGAGTCTAATATATTATTTTCAATACTTCAGGAACATCCCGAATGGAATTTTCCAATAGCAGATACCCAAGGGAGATACTCAGAATATTTAACAAACGGCACGTTTAACCTAAACTAACTAAAATGTAAAGGTTATTTAATAATAACTAACTTATCAAGTTAACCGTAACATAAACATACATATACCACCTTGGGTATGCTTATTGCTAAGAAATAATTTTTATTAAGTTCTTTTGGAAAAAATCTAATTTTAGAACATTTGCATTAGGTGTAAGTAAGCAGCCTTCGCATAAAGTATCTGGGAGGAACATTTTGTTTTGCATATTCTCCCCAATGAATGCAACATTTGCTAATAATATCTCATGTTGCAAAAACCATTTCTGTTGACGCTGAAACAACCAAATAGCACGAAAATATGATTAGTCTATACTAATCGTGGATTTTCTTTGCGAGAAGCTTTTACAGCTCACTGTCCAAGGTGAGACGTCTTGTCTTTAACGAGAAAACACGGCCGGCAGTGTTTTTGATATTATAGGGATTCTTCCCTCTTCTCCATAGATGATTACAAAAAATAAAAACAGATTTCTAGACATTGGATACAGTAGTTCCGCCATAATATGTTCAAGTATGTGATAATTATATGATGGATAAGTAAATAATTATTGGATACCAAATGCAGTCTGTTTCAGAAAGTTGTATGCGTAACATAAACCGTTTTCTCCACTAGAATAACGGATGTACCTTCTCCCTACCAACTCTATACCTATTATTATTATTTGTCTATGATGGAGAGACCAAATCCTAGGCTATCCAAAGCCTCACTAGGCCCATATGGCTATGGCTACCCCAAGAAAAACAACAACAAACCGGGTCTAGAACAAAAAATCCAGACCCGGATCTAATCCATCTAAGATTCACCGCAGTCCGAATAAATCGGAGAAGAGCCTAAGCTCTTCCACAGACATCCTATTCCGACCAAAGGTCCTGAACCTAATTTCCTCACAACCCAGGCAATCAGTCATAAGATGATGGGCGTTTCCTCCTCTGTCTCACAGACTCTATAAAATGTATGCGGCATGGGCCCCATTATGTAGAGATGTCTCCTTAAACCACAATGTCTAGTAAGAGATTCAACCAGATGCTTGAGAGAGCTCCGTGAAGAACACAGCAATGTCTCATTAATAGCCTTGTCCCGACCCCCGATGAGCATTTTGAACTGCCGAAAACCAACTGAGCTCTTCCATTAGGATGAATGCTGTGAAGCTATCCATGTCTGGAAGCCTGACAGAGATGTGCCAGAAGATACGCCAACAGCAGGCTCGGGACCAATGAGAGAAGCGCCTAATTTTTGTAAACCTATCCACCTCCTCATTCCCGAAAATTCCCATGTGACCTGGCACCCAGACTAGAAGCACATCCTTCAGAGAAGAAAGCTCTTCCAGTCTTGTAGAACATTCTAACACAATTTGGTCATATGGTATTGAAGTATGGGGATTGACTAAACGTTCCAACTCCCAACAAATCCAATCCTTGCAGTCAAAATTTGTACGGAAACTCACTATCCACAATGACCTGAACATTCCTTTTGTCAACAATTTAGCAAAATCTCGTTTCTTCAAATTTCATTCCTCTATAGCAGCTCATTTCCATTCTCTAATAGAACAGCTCTTCTGTCCTACAATACCAGGTAATCCCCTAAGGAGATTTAAGAGGAGATGGCCTCGCGATCTACTATTGCCATGACACAGTGAAATAATGTTCCATGATAACGGAGTGTCAACACTGGGTGGCTCTTCCAATCTAACTTCCTGTTACTATATTAGCTATCAACATATTTACTTGTTGTAACACTGTTACAGTTGTAAATTTCAACAAAATAAAAAAAAATAAATAAAGGTGTGTGTCCTGTTCAACAGATCAATAGCTAGGTCTTCATGTATTTGTCTACTTGAAACGTTTATTTGGATATGCTAGATAATGAGCACGTAGAAAGGATTTGAAAACGGGATAATATTGATTAGTCTTGACTAGGAAGGAAAATTTTATTGTAACTAAAAGAACTTTATCTGAAATGGAAAACCCAGAATGGTACAGATAAAATCGAGACAAAACAATGATATTCGACTGATCACTTAAAAATGATGAGCACGAGTAGATGATCCAAGAAAATGTTGGAGTGGGTGCCACAAGAACGATGGAAGAGAGGTTGCCAGAGGCAGCAGTGGAGGAATGGTTTGGATGAGGCAATGGCTGGTCGAGGTTTGAGAGTTGGCGACGGGGAGGATAGAAGAAATAGGAAGGGGGCTTTTGACTTTTGATTGAAGACGGAAACTCCAGTACTTAGAACCAAGGCGGAAAAAGGAAAGGATATTCGACTGATATCTTGTTAGTAAAATATAAATAATGAGGTAGAATTTTAAAGGAAATCTTTAGAATTTAATACACAGGATAATTAATACACATTAAATGTTTTTATTGTATCAAAGGTAATGTTAAATTAAGATTTTCTATCAAAAGATAAAGGATCTCTTTTATAACAGATCAATTACCTTTATCCGCTTAGGAACAGACAGCATCTTTACCTTTATCCGTAACAGCATCTAGTGTTGTAGTAAGCAAAATAAATGATTATATATTATTAAAAATACAACCTAGGAAATCTACAATGGTTCCCATTTTCTCTTTTGACATTCAACAACCTCTAGATATTATTTTTATTATACAATATTTTGTCTCCTAACAAATATTACTTTCAAAATAATTGGTATCCTCACTATAACAATATACCTGCACCCCACCATGTACATTGGATACAGTAATTCATCAATATATTCGTAGACTTGCCATAAATAATTCAACAAAAGTTCAATCAAGAATTACAAAGGTTAAATTGTATAATTTATCGGTTTTGTTCATAAGTAGTAAAAACTTAATGTAATCGGCATGAATATTTTACGCATTTCATTAATATGGAGAGTGGTGGGAAAGAAAACTGTATTTTGTAATAAGTCTTCACAAGCTTCTGAGATTTTTGAAATACTTCATCCTTTGGGTACTAGTCGTGTGTTTGTTTATCTTACCATTAATAGAAACAGAGATATCCTCTCCTTCAACGATCCTCCCCGTGACGGGCGTAGGGTGCATCAAACACTTCTACCTCAATAATAATGCCGTCCACTTCTGGCAACAAGGACCGTCGTCCCAAAGTTTCACATCGTCTTGTCCGAATCCGCTTAATGTTACTGAATGAGAACTTATCTGATTTTAAACTTCTCAGCAGCTTCCTTTTTCATGGTCACCACATCTTTTCCTAAATCGATGAATGTGATTTAATGGTTTCCTTCAACTTCAACTTTCTTATAACTCAAGGCAAGGTAATGATCTCCAATCGCTCTACACTTGGCACATTGCAGTAACATATGTTCCAGATTTTCCTGGGCATGAGTATTACATAACCAACTTAAGTTATTGTTGTTGGGTTGGTTTAGTCCGCAGAGCTGGAAAGCATCAGAGATATTTTTAGAGATATGGCCTGCTACATTTCATGATCTTCGACCAGTTTCAGGCGTGAGCCCAGTTGTAAAAATAAATTTGCTCTGTGTTATCATGGTCTATGTTATCACACTGTTTTGACAAAACATTCTAATGATGGACGAACGCTTGAATGCGATCGTTGACCACGAAAAAGCAGGCAATCACGGAAAATATCTCTGAAACTTAAGTTATGATTAAAATTAACAAACTTAAGTATGGCGTTTCTATTTCCAAATTGTTTTATAGGTACGTTTTTCGGCCAGCAAAATATTGCTTATAATTCCTCACTTGAGCTCTTTCCAGTCCTTGGTCCGTCTGTACTCGCTTAGGCAGTACTCTGAAATATTCTATATAAACTTTTGTTTCGCTAACCCCATTTCTATCCACTCTCCTGAGTAGCGCTCCATTATAAAACCCTTAAATATATCTTTTGAATTAGGTTTATAGTAGAAAATTGTATAAGAGAATTAATTCGAACTTAATTTGAAATAATTTATCAAAATTTTACTAGAATAATATTACTGTATTTCATTTTTAAATTTGGGAAATCTTGATTAAAGTTATTATCATAATTAATGTATAACCTACATTTTAACTAAATAAATTGTTCTAATTACAGTAATGGTTCCCATCCAGGCATAAATTTCTACAGATATATAAGCCAAAGGGATATATTGGTGGGTGTGGAAACAAAATACGGAAAGCGGAAATGTTTATTTAAAACGAGTTGGCCTCTGAAGTAGATAAAAATCAAATACGTATGTGGAATTATCTAAAAATACCGTAGTCTCTACATTTTATTTCAAAAGTTATTGTACATAGAGGGATATAGAGTACTACGACCAAATAGCTTGTATACGATCTTCCTGCTGATACTAGATGAGACTTGTCAACCTATAGCCTCCCTTCCAAATCTATTTCCCCTAATAAATCATGAGATGTGGGAAAGTGCCGAGGAGGAACTTTGGAGGATCAGGGATCCTGGTAGACTTTCCCTGGAATAGCATCACAATCAATTAGGAGGCGTATTGGAGTCTCTATCACCTAAAAAGCTGCAGCTACTGTGGGTTTAGGCTCATTTTTTTTTCAGGTGAACTTCCAAGTAATACATTGCAATATGATCCGGAATCATTATGATTCGTAAGGATCCGAAGAACCAAGGATCCAAATCATTAGTTACTCCTTAAATATTGTGTGCAGCGTATGCCGATGATAGTGTTATTTTATTGTTACGGCGCTGTCTGTCCACTATTTCGGACTTAATGCAAAGCGCCCTTAACATGGTATTTTGTTGGACACAGGATAAAGGTCTTTTCATTAATCCTAATAAGACCCAGGCAATTCTATTTACTCATAGAAGGAAGATAGTAGGTTTTACATCTCCCAGGTTGTTAGGCACTTCCATACAGGTTAGTAAATCAGTGAAGTTCCTTGGAGTAGTTCTCGACAGTAAATTGAACTGGTCGGAACATGTTAAGACACAGCATCAAAAGGCAGTAATTTCCATTTGGCAATATCGAAGAGTTGTAGGTAAGAACTGGGGGATCATTCCCAAGTTGATGTCCTGGATTTATTGCATGGTCATTAAACCTATGTTGAGTGGCTTCCTCATTGGGCATTGTGGCTTAAGGAGACATCTCTATACAATGGGACTCATGCCTGACCCCTTTTGTAGACGGAAGAGGAAACACCCATGCATCTGATGACGGATTGTTTGGGCTGTGAGGAGATTAGGTTTAGGATCTTCGGCCGGAATCGGATATCGGTAGAGGATCTTAAGTTATGTCCTTTTAAGGTTTTGGTCCGATTTGTTCGGTCTGTGGTGAAACTTAGATGGTTAAAACCTGGGTCTGGTCTTTTGTTCTGGTTCCAGTAGTTGTTCTTCTTTAGCGGTAGCTATATATGGGCCCAGCGAGGCTTAGGATAGCGTAGGGTTTTGCCCTCACCTCCTTTGAATAATAATAATACTTCCTAAATAGGCTAAACTGGGGAGTGAGAATTCTAAATATAGAGAGACGGGCTAGCTCTATAAGAAGAGTTTAAGATCAGCTTTTTAGAAGAGTTATAGACACCAGTCAGTTAACATCATTCTACTTTCTTTTCTCAGCGGGTCTGACTCCCTCTTAATCATTCTCTTGCTACCTATATTTTCAATATTTTACTGCCAGTGTAAAATCTGTGTTTCCATTTAATTATAACAGTGTTCAGCACATCCACTAGTTCATTTCATACTCTCCCAAATTCTCTCCTACTCACATCTACCACATACATTCCCCCGTAAGAAGAACCTGTCAACTTGCGAAGCGTATTTTACTCAAACTAGTGCACATCTCAAATCTTTTGCTGCTGTATCTGTCCGTACAAGTCTTAGATTCTTCCGAATCTCAGTGCATCAGCTCTGAGATTCTCCAGAAAATGTTCACTTGAATTTCTTCCTATTTGTGAGGTTTTTCTGGAGAACTTATGCTTTTCCCATTCACTTTAGCCAGTTTCATTCTTTTCCATTACTTGACCTGTGGAGAATTTAATTAGTTTTAAGAATTACATAATAAATAATAAAAAAAATTAATGAAAGGAAAATCATTAAATAGCTTTTTAGAAATTTCAGTTTAAAAAGTATTTTAGAACTTAATTCAAAACAACTTTTTGTTTCTAACAAAATTTTATTTAAATGTTGAAAACTCAATCGAGTTTTATTATATTCCCTACTTTTCATATACAAGCAAGGTAAGGGTTATTGTTTTGCAAAGTACTTCATGTTTACATACAATACTAACAAAGCTAGTATCATTTATTTATAAAGCATTGGCTTACTTTATAAAAAGCCAACAATTTACATTGATAAATTACATGTATACATGGACTAATTGTAAACAACTGAACTAATATGCATGAACTGTCAATACAATTTATTGATTATATATTTAGTAAATATTATTTATCACTCAGTTGCTGACAAAAAAAAAAAATATCATTACAATGCATACTTGATGTAATAGTGAAATATCGATAATGTGATAATCGAAGATTATATAATCACTTGTATCATTAACGTTTGCCATAACTGAACCTTAGCCATTTAAGTCATTTAATTGTCATTAGTTGTCGAGTGTTGTGCTACTATATATGTGAAACTGGCTCATATATATATAAATAAATTATGTGTTCCACTGACACTAGATAGCAAAGTCATTTCTCCACTGGAACACGTTTTGGAAAAGTTCTTCATTGTTTATTTACTTAACTGGTGTTTTAGTTCCACAAGAGGTTATATTTACTGCTACAAGAGGATATATTGGATATTATTGAAAACTGAATTTTCACCGATAATGGTCAATTTGAAATTTCCAGAGTAAGAAATTGTGTTTTCTCTGGAATATGGGAGAGAAAGATTTTAAGGAAAATATTTGGCCCAAGAATTGAAAACGGACAGTGGCGTGCAAGAAAGAATGACGAGCTATACCAGCTGTTTAAAGAGCTAGATATCGTCACTCTTGTGAGAAAGTTTCGACTCCGATGGATAGGTCATGTAGAAAGAATGGACGGAGATAGACTGCCAAAAAAACTCCTTTATGGACGACCAGGCGGTGCCCGACGAAGAGGAAGGCCGCGCTTGCGGTGGATAGATAACGTCCAGGATGACCTATCAATGTTGGGAATCCGAAGATGGAGGGCAAAAGCCCAAGATAGAGATGGCTGGCACAAACTTGTGGATGAGGCCTGGGTCCGCTAGGACTGCTGAGCCGATGAAATAAATAATAATAATAATAAGAAATTGTGTATCTGGAAATTTTTCTGTATCAATGTAGGTGAGTGAGTAATATAGATAATTTGTTTGGATAAAACAGAGGAATAGACGTGATATTTGTATACTAATACAGAATATAAGTAAACTAATGCCTACTAGCGGAGGTGTATGAGGGCAGGCCTAAAGTTAAGATTAAGGCCAACCTAGGGAAGTACACAACGGTCTTTCAGGCCGAAGTTGTGGCGTTACAACTCTGCGCTAAGGAGATTATAAGGCAAGGGTTAGTGGGTAGAAGAGTGGCTATATACTTAGATAGTCAGGCAGCCCTGAAGGCACTTTCCTCACACCAAATACTCTCAAGACTGGTTTGGGACTGCCTATCTGCCCTAACCGAGGTGGGTGCTCGATAAGCTGACACTAGCCTGAGTGCCGGGCCATGCGGGGTTCCTTGGTAACGAAAAAGCGGACGCCCTGGCGCGGGAGGTCTCAAAGGATACCTTTACAGGCCCTGAGCCCTTGCGGCTGCCAGAAGCCCATTTATGCTTCTATCAAGGAATGGATAGAAGACCAGCGTCTGCAATGGTGGGAAAGTATGCCAGGGCCGAGGCAGGCGAAACTCTTCATCAAGAGACGTTTGCCTAAATTTACCAAGGACCTACTGAGCCATAGCCGAAGGGATATGAGGCTAATAGTGGGTCTACAAACAGGGCACTGTAGGCTGCACCATTTATTACTTGCAGACAACGCGTTATGTCGTTTCTGCAGGACCGAGGAGGAAACCCCGGTGCACATACTTTGTGAGTGTGCCGGACTGGCAAGACCAAGGTTTCTTCAACTGGGGACTAGTAATCCTGAAGCCATGAGCTTCATGGCAGAGCCGCTTTCAGCTTTGCTAGGCCTGATTAAGAGGGCGGAGCTGAAGGATGTGCTATAAACCCAGGGGATCCACAATAGACCTCTTAAGGTAGGTCGCAGTGGAATGAGGCGTCCTCCACAAACTAATCTAATCTAATCTTCCGGGTTTTATATCCAACTACGATTCAGAGAAATTATTCTCTGTTATATTATATTACTAACATATTAATATATCAAATAAAGTTCAAGTGCAAGTGCGGGAATGGTCCAATAGCACAATACACATCTCAAATGGCCGATCCATGCCTCTAACCACTCAGCTAACGTGGCACCATAGAATTACCAATAAAAAGTATATGTCCTCTAATTATATTAATTTTAAACAGATGGTAGCCAATTATTGAATAAAAAATACCAAAAAATTAATTTTTCGTCACTATTAAATATTATAGTGAGTTGTTGGGAGCTATCGCAAACAAAGGTTAGAGTAACTGTTACCGCTGAATTCCACAACTTCCGTTTCTTCATCTTCTTTTGAAGTCATTGGTTTACCGAAGCTTCCTTACTGCCAGCCTTTGTAGCAGACATCAATGTCCATTACCGAGCAGTGAGTGAGCTGTAGCGGCTCCTAGGAAGGTTGGCATGCTGAACTGAACTCGCATTCAGACTCCATGTTCAAGCCCAGTGAGCTACCGCTGAACTAATCCTATATCTCTCAACCACTTCTTTTTCCTCCTCTATATCCGATCTGAATAGTTTCTGAAATTTATTATACATGATCTCGAAACTACCTTATCTTCAACTAAATTCATCACACTCATTCCTTCCTCTAACATATGTTACTTCTTCTGTAATTGTGTTAATTATTAAATCTTAAATAAATCATGATTATTTAAATTCATTATATCCGTTTTTGTGCCATTCAATATTTTAACGGTATTGAATGGCAGAATGTTACATGCAACTTTAAAGATGCAGCTAAGCTTCCACAGAATCCTCCAAAAATCATTTTTGAGATTTTTTTTTTTTTTTTTAAATAATTAATATATTCATGGCAGCTGAAATATCTGCATGTTTATGCTTACGGCGATTTTTTTCGTTTTTGAAATATTTTATTATACACACCCACCTCAAAACATATCTCTTTCCGTTCAAAATTGGATAAACTCACAACACTACCTCCACTTAAATCAGTGAGAATAAGATAATAATTTCTTTATTAATGTCGTATCAAATTTGTAGAAATAATGTCTATTTAATATTCAGGTGTTTTAATTTACATTCTATTTTGATGGGAGATTTTAATTTCCATATATTTATGAAAATGGTTATATATTTCATAATATTAATATTTTTAATCAATGAAAAACGGGATTCATTCAATAAAATAATAATGTATTATTGTCAATAAAAATTGTGTAAGAGATACGTGGTATTATTATTTTTTTTTTTTTAATTATTTTAGTTGAATAAATAAATTTTATTAATTTTAATTAAAATAACAGCAAAGGCATGTTTTATTAATGGAAACAAAAATTTACATACGCCTTTGATGTTTTATTACATATATATTATATTATACAGAGAATTAATGTATAGAACAAATTTTCAGTGTGAGGATGAGTTATATATTTCAGCGGAGTTGTTTAGTTTGACAGATTTAATCTAAGGATGACAAGGACAGGATAATGAGTTAACAACACTTACTATGATTGGCTAAGCGTTCTTCTTCCTTTATTATTGTTCACTTTTCTATACCAGCCAATTAAAATGATGATTACAGACTATACAAGGTGATCCTATATAAAATACTTTAAACTATAAGTCGCTTTCCTAATACTTATGAAACAATTAAGCCCTTAACTAATAAAAGCTTTTGAGGAAAGCACTTGAACTGGTGTTTTCATTATAACACTCTAACTTGGATAGTTTTTCTTCTGTAAGTTTTCAATATTTTTTTTTTTTTTTTTTTTTTGGTAAAATTGGCTATTATTTTCTCTTACTCTTAGTAAGAGCAAGTATTGTAATCTTGCCAAATTTTCGACATCGAGTTTTTACCGGAAGTATCCGGTTTGAGGTCCTCTAGGTCCAAAAAAAGTGTTTTTTTTTATAAAATGGTCTATGTGAACAGATGCTCAAAAACGAAAAATCGTAGAAAGTTCAAACATGATATTCCGTTTAGGTATCGCCATGGGATCTGTCAAAATTCCTCAACCGGAAGTACCACTTTACAAGTTTTTTTTTTTTTTTTTTTTTTTTTTTGTTTTTACCTTTTCCGCAAATTTTCCCTCAAAAATGGCTCCAACAATTTTCTTGAAACATGGTACATCAAGTACACATCCTAACAACTACAACTTTTATTTGAAACATTTCTCGGGGGAAAATTGATTTAAGGGCAATTTTTGAAGAGGGTTAGGGTTAGGTTTTCCTCTAAAGTGCAATTTAGTTTACTATACAATTCTGTCATCTAAATAATATTAATTACAATTAAATATGTTGTTGAAATTCTGAGTTTCAGAAAAATCAGATGACCGAAAGTGCGTTTTTACTGAAATGTTTGTTTTTTTCAGTTTTCTGGTATTTTTTCAGAAAACGGATCCAACCATTTTCTTTAAAGTATTAATATGTACTATACATATAAAGAGCTATAACTTTTATTTGAAACATTTCTCGTGATAATGTCATTTAAGAGGGCTTTTGGGGTGAGGTAGGGTCATGTTTTTCACTAAAGTGCTATCATAGTTAATTATACAATTCTACAAGCAAATAAAATTAATTAGAAATAAATAGATTGCCAAAATTCCGAGTTTCCAGTAAATTAGTAAACCGAAAGTGTGCTTTTACTGAACAGTTTTTCAGTTTTCGACGAACTCCGACGAATTTCATTAAATGTGGTACACTAACTATAAAATTTGTCAATTTCAATTTTGAAAACTGGAGTAAGAGAAAGTTATGTAAGTGTATCACAGCAGATTTTTATTATTATTATTATTATTCACACAGATTGTACAGATTTCTCTCAAATATGTTGGGATATGATTTCATATTCATATAAGCTACTGTTTTTTATTTGAAACCAGTTTTGCTTAATGTTTGTATTTGGAAATTTGATTAAATGTAAAAATTTTGGAGATTATGATTTCAAGAAATCCTTGGAAAGCTGTTTTTTTTTTTTTTTTTTTTTGTGACTTGGCTGCTTGTACGAATTATTGGGGGGGGATAATTTTTTGGAACTGCTACAATTTTCTTGGGGATCTAAAACATTAATTTTCTGCAATTAAATCCAAGTTATGTTACAGGAACCCTGACTAGCCTTTTTAAAAAGAGTTTTATTAGAAATTACAATACAACAATAATAATAATAATAACTGCACAATTGATTATATGAAATTGGATGTGAACTATCTGGTGGTGAGTGGAGAACTGCCTGCCTGCTGGTCGGTGGCTGTATTTATATAAAAGCAGCCTCTGCTGACTCGGCATTGGTACTTTTCCGAGAGATGTGTCATAACTCCTCCCTCCTTAAGTTTGGAGCTCCTGCGACAACTGGCATGGAAGTCCAGGGTAGATTTGTAGTGGTGTAGGTCTTAGCTGGTCTCCTTCTGTCGATCCTGGTTTAGCCTTCTTTCTGAGGACATAGAAAACATACAGGAGGAGAGACAGTAGTAGGAGTACTGGGAGGATGATAAGGTAATAGAGGTGTGTCGTGCCACTGGGTACGTCCTCTAGCGGCTCCAGTGGTTCCATCTGTAAATTGATCCTGTGGAGGTCTTCGAAGGATATATTTCTGTTGGTGTGTGAGAATACTTGTGCAGTAGTTAATATACCCTTGGAGTCCTTGTATATGTGGATGGCTCTGCTGTCTAGTATGGTCTCGTCTTTGGTCAGCTTTATGAGGCTAGTGTTAGTGAGGAACCTGGTGTTGTTGCGGTTGCCTTTGTTCACTACTATTCTCTTAGTTTTGAAAGTTAGGTAGTAGTCAATAAAAGGGATGTATTTGATGAAGGGTGCACTTGATGTATATACTGTCTTGCATGCTACTAGGTCGATGTTGGTGATGATCTGACGAATGCAGTCGTTTTGGATGCTGGTTTTGTTGTGGCAGTACATAGCGCTGTTGATTTCTTCACAGGTAGCTGTAAATAACTCATCTTGGTTTTTTAGGATTAAAGGAGGGTGGACATGAATTGTCAGGATGTGATTGTCTCTTTCTATAGGGTAGGACAGAAGGAAATACGTTTCAAGAGGAGAGGTTTTTAGTGGAACGTTGATAAAGTAGAAGATGTTCCATTTCTTTATAGAGCAGTGTACCTTGCTCAATTGCCAAAGTGCTTCTATGTCCGGGGTTAGGAATGTTACGTTATGAGATTCTTGCAGTGACTCGAGATCTCTGAGAAGAAAGATGCTGGAATGTATTGTGTTGAGTTTGCAGAATTCCAGAGAGTTTTCCATGTCGTCAATTTTGTTGGCGATAAGGACCAGGTTGAAGGAGATAGAATTAAATTGTTGGTTTAGTTCAATTTGGTTTATTATAGGGTTGGAGAAGAAGGTGGTCATTTTTTCGTTGTTGTTGCGTATAATCTGAATGTCATGGTTGAATTCGTCAATTACTTTTTTGTTTATTGCCATCTGATTTTTTAGGTTGTCTTGGAGGTGAAAACTGTTACGCTCGATTGTGTTTATAATTTTGTCGTACCTTTCTTTGTCGTCACTGTCCATGTTTCCGGTTAGCCAGGAGATGGCTTTACCTAGGCCGTTAATGAGTCCACGTTTAGGTCTGGATTTGTTGAGAATTAAATGATCTAACTTATTTCGTAGGTAGTAATAGTATTTAAAGAGCGACTTTATCTGGTTTGTTTTGTTGAGATAATGTGTAGTGCTGATCACGTTAAGAGTCTTATCTAATTCTACGTCAAGTAATTGTACGTCAGCAATATGAATGAAAGTGTAATATCTGTCTATTACGTAAGCTGGATTAAGTGCGAGGGGTAGAACGTATAGTATAGTAAAGTATATAGTATTTATTTTTATATTAAAGGTCTTATCTAATTGTACGTAGATAGTATTTAGTATAGTATCGTAAGGTATAGTATTTATTTAGTTGGTAAACATTACATTAGAGATAACAGTAGGAAGATGTCAATAGTCGACTGAGAGGGGAGTCGCTGAACTTGAATTCTAATATCCGTGGAGAGAGAGAGAGAGTGAGAGAGAGCGCAGTGCGCTTAAAGTGTATACGTATTTCATTTTATTTTGTTTTTCATTTTATTTAGAATAGGAGATAAGCTTGCATATTTAGTTATTATGTACATTTCCTTTTTTTTGGAAAAGTGATATTTGATTATGTTTACGAATTCCAATATTATAAAAGCGTTTTGCTTGTTTTCGATTTATTTAATAAAACACTATTAGCATTATTCTTTGGTATTTGTTAAACACTATTAGTATTTATCTACGAAGTGCGCTTTGATCCGTTATCTGTGCCGATGACTTGACTCATCATCGTCAGCGGCTACAACTATAAATTTCTTTTATGATGAGGTGGTGTATCCATAGATATATTCTTATCTATATCCTGTGCCGATTAATTGGAATTTTCTTTATGGTGAGGTTTCGCATTTCTAAATTATATTCTTATCTACATCCGTTGATGATTCATTGGGATTTTCTTTTAATTATAAATATTAACGATAAATATTAAATGACTGCGTATCTAATAATTTTATTTAATAACACAGTTGAGGTTTAGATTTAGTTACTTTCCTTATTTTTTCGTTTTCCTGCCTTTACGATTGTTTTAGGATTCTTGGAGTTATCCTTTTATATGATTTGTACCACTTAATTAATTTATTTACTAGGGTTCGTATTCCCGGAACTAGTTTAAATTTTTATTTAAATTGTTAATTTATAATTCCTTTTTCTTATTAATTTATAATTATCTAATTATTTTTTTTCTTATTTATAATTTATTGATAGGTCCCGTAGTTATTATTAATACATTCGTTGAAATTGTATTCGGCATATTCAACTTCCTCTTACTGCATTAGAGCTTAATGTAAATTATATGTGTGAAATATTGAATTACAATTCTGGCCGACTTCCATATATTGTAGCTTTGGAGGGTATTAAAGGAAAGAGTACTCCATGGTTTAGAGAATGGCTAAATTTGGCAGAATACCTAGATTATGTTCTAGATAGAGAATTTAGAACGGTGGATAGGTGGTATGAGCGGATGGTTAATGTAGTTAACAAAGGTATAGAAGATTTTAGAAACGAACTATTTACTTCGGCATCTGGTGCCGAGTATCATTTGTTGCATAAAACTAAATCATGATATTGTATATCTTAAGGATGAATTCAGTCTGGATCTAATTAAAACAGTATATAAGGCGAGATGCACATTATTCAATTTAATTATAAACCCTGGGTGAATGATATTGTGTATACCTGTTCCGTGTGTCATTTAAATGACGACGAAAGTATGTTGCATATAACAGGTAATTGTACTATTATGCGTGGTTTTAGGAAAAAGTAGTTGGGACAAAATGTTTTAAATGAACGACAAGTTCTCGTGTGGTTAAACGGAAGGATTGGCATAAATTGTATGGGTTTTTTTTTGAAAATGGTTTTAGAATACAGACAGGTTTTAGTTACCGAATTTAACTTTAATTAAAAGGTATATATGTTTTTCTCCTAAATTAATCATAAAGGTTTATTGTATTTTACTTCTATGCTTTCCGTAGTTAACTCTTTTATACCGTCGTGTCTACCTTGGTATCGTACGTATGCAGCGAACGGGTAGTTTCCGGTGTTCTATAATTTATTATCTAGTTATTTAATATGTATTTTCTATTTACTTATTTTAAGATATATTTTCTACTTTGAGAGGTTTATAATTTTTCCTATCTTCCTTGGTTAGGATTTTTATTATTTTAGTTCCTTATTTAATTAATTAGTTTTCCTATTTTCCCTTTTTGTTACAATATTTTTCCGTATTCCGGTTTTATTTTTCCGTGAGAATGCCAATTTGATTTTTAATTAGTTTTCCTATTTTCCTTTTAGTTACAATGTTTTCCGTATTCCGGTTTTTATTTTTCCATAGGAATGCCAATTTATTTTTATGATGATCCAGTCTTAGTCTTTCGATATTAAAGGTCCCCCTGGATCGAAGGGCATGCGTAGGAATGTTGCAGGTCCCCCGGGATCGAAGGGCATGCGTACAAATTCGTCGTGTTGAAGGGTTTTGGTTTGACGTCGTTTGTCAATTTCTGCTTGTAAGTACTTGCGATAAATTTCTGGATATCTGCAGTTTCGTGCGTATACTAGTCTGTCATCTGTAGTTGTTATTCTGTGCTTTAGTACATCAGTACAGATTGGTCGGTCGCGTTCTCTTCGAATTATTTTAGGGTAGTTCCGGTCGTGTTCTCTTTGAATTATTTTAGGGTAGTTCTTTAATAATTTTAACTTCTTATTTTTTTGCTCTGAGTTCATAGGCTCAGTTCTACTTAAGTGAGGGATTTCCTTTTTTATTTCGTTTAAGACAGGATCACCGGACATTTCGGGACAATTGGTCATTACTATGTCGGGGATGTCTGTACAAATTTCTTGCGGTTCGTCAACATCCATCGGTTCGGGGCAAATGGCCATTACTTCTTTGGATTCGACTTCGCATAGAATTTTATTATTACTAATGTTATAAAGGCCTTCTTTTACCGTGACCTTATCATTTAATTTTATATTCTCCTTAATTAGCCCGTATTTTAATTCCTTATTTTTTTCTGGTAACTCTATAAGGTTAATTCCCTGTTCCAGATTTACTATGTCCAAATTGGTTTCAGGGATTTCAAGCGTAAATTTTAAAGGGATTATACCATGAGGGTAGGAAAGGATATTCTTATTTAGATCTATGCTCATTCCTAGTGCCTGCATAGTTTTGTGTCCTAGTAGTATGTCGTATTTGTCAGAGAAGGGGAATACATGGAATTTAGTGTCTAAGTCGACGTGGAACGTGTCTTGAATGTTAAAGGTGCAAGATTGTTCTCCATTCTTTTTCCCAGCGGGTGTGGTTATTATGAATGGGTCATTAGATAGTGTGATGTCACTCGGGACAACGTTAGGATTTATATAGTTTTCCGCGGATCCGGTGTCAATGAGCCATTTCAGTCCGTATCTGTCCTTGAAGTGTGGGAGAGACTTGTCTACTAGGTTTAGATTGTATTCGGGGGGCCTTCTTGGCTCCCGTGGCCAACGTCTAAAAAATGATCGAACTTTTCTGTTACTTTTTCGAGGGATTTTTCTAAGCGGGTAATTCTGTCGTTATATGAGTTGTCAGATTCCGAATAATTTTCCGATGGCTGGTCCTGTTGGCAGTGAGTCAGTTCATGCGGTGAAATGTAATCTTTAAACCGGGGTCTGCCGGCAGTACGCATAGATACTGTGTTCTGAGAAAAGTAGCCAGGAGGTAGTCTGGGTCGATTAAAGGGG